>CM070075.1:81626585-81872043 GCA_036250285.1 Pyrocoelia pectoralis | reverse complement strand
AAAGGTGAAGGGGTAAATGTGAAATGTCTGTTTACATTCTTTTCTCTTTTGGGGGGGGGGGGGGGGGGGGGGGGATTAAAAGACATTATTATTATGTACCTACTTCGATTGTTATCGATACTCAGGCCAAGCCTGGTTAACTAATCGCACGGATCGAAATCAAGTTACGATTAGTCCTACTAATACATATATCTATACAATATAAATTTGAAGTTGCTGTTAAAAAGTGAACATACTAAATACTATACACATATTATGTTCATTAAATTAAATGACGTTGATAAAACCAACGCTGATCACCTTTTAGATAATGTATTTGTTTGAGAAGCCTCGGTGTATTTGATCCCAATTGTAAAAGCCACGTCCCGTCGACCCTCTTTCCGCGAAGGCATTAACATGAACGCAGCGTCGCGCATCAATAACAAAAAGAGACCCTATATTCCTAGGCTTCTCCGTTGGCGTCACTTATTCGTGACTTAGTGACTTTTTATAGAAAAGAAAAAATGAACATAATATGTATGTTTTGAAAAAGTGTTATGGTTATTGTGTAAGCGTTTTTTGTTGTTTAGCTCGACGCATAGGTTGCACTCGAGTGGGTAATGTGTTGTTTGTGTTTTGTGTTAATTGCGAATTCTGATGCTGTGAGTATATTGTGTGTTTACGTTTGAGTGCATGAGAACGAGTTAGAGGTGTTACATGAGTGATTGTTGAAGTGTTGTGTGTTGGTAATGGACTTTCTATAATGTTATGTTGTGTATGCAACAGAGTTTCAATTTGTGAAGAGAGGATTGAGTGTTGTGTTTCATTTTGTGTTTGAATGGTATTAGTTGAAAGTGTGTGATGTGGTTCTGAGTGATGTGCGGTATCTTCCGTTATGTTTAGAAATTTTCTAACTATGTGGCAAGTGTTGATAATGACTGCCTTTTGTAATTGTATGTATATGTTCTTATCTAACCCTAAAATGTGCAAACTGTGATGTATTGTTTTTGGTATAACTCCAGTTGCACTAAGAACAATGGGTACTGTAAGAGCAGTTCCCATTCTCCATTGCGTTTTAAGTTCCTGAGCTATATCAGTGTATTTGCGATGTTTCTCTGCGTGTGTATTGGCTAAATTGTTTGTGTTGGGAACGGCAATATCTATTATGTATATGATTTTTTGTGTTTTATCTATAAGTGTTATATCTGGCCTATTGTTATATACAGTTTGATCTGTGAGTAGTGTCCTATCCCAATATAGTTTGTGTGTGGTGTTTTCAAGTACAACTTGCGGTGTATATTTGTAATAGGGTGTGTTATCAGTAGAAAGGTTATGTTTTGTGGCAAGTTTTTGGTGTATTATCTTAGCTACCTGATCGTGTCTGTGTTTGTATTCTGTATGTGCTAGACGTGTACATGCTGATATAATGTGTTGTATGGTTTCTGGTCTTTGCGAACATTGTCTACAAAGATCATGTGTAATTGTCCTATCTTTAATTATGTGTTTTCTGTAATTTCGTGTGTAAATGACCTGATCTTGTATGGCAAACATGAAACCCTCTGACTCTGGGAAAATATCACATTTGGTTAACCAAGCATGCGTTGCTATAATATCAACACAGTCTTCGTTAATCTCCTGTGGATATTGTCCGTGTAAAGTCTTTTGTGTCCAAGTTTGTATGTTATGTGTGATGTACGTATCTCTACTCATTGGTGGTGTGATGTTTCTATTACTCATATTTAAGGGTGTGTAAGATTTGTCTGCAAGTGTGACTGTTTTGTGTAGCGCTGAAATGTGTGATTTGTTATAAAAGTATTCTCGTAGTTTGTGTATTTGTGTTTGGTGTAACAGGGCTATGTCTGTTAAGCCTCTACCTCCTCGTGAACGAGGAAGGTATAGTCTTACTGTTGAGGCGTGTGGATGATGTATTCGGTGTTTAGTAAGTAATGTACGTGTGTTTCACTGTACCTGTTCTAAATCTGTATTGGTCCACTTTATTATTCCAAAGGAATAAGTAAGGGCCGGTGTAGCGTATGTGTTAATAGCTTTGACAGTGTTTCTACCGTGTAGTTGTGTTTTAAGTATACTGCGTAATCTGTGTAAATATTGTGTGATTAGATTTCGTTTTATTTGTGTATGTTTATTATTATTATTATATAGATAGTAGGGAAATGTAAACACAAGTGTAAATATATATGTAAATCACGATAAGGTTCACTTGCAAGTAGTGAGCAAATAAAGAAAAACTACTTATAAAAAAGTCTTAGTTGTTCCTTTTCTTCAATTATTATACAAATGAGACACTTCCAGATGGATTTCACTTTTTGTGCATTAAACGATTATTTATAAAAAGTAATATAAAAAAAATTGAACAAGAGGTTTGCATTTTACCAAGTAAATTTGGGTTGATAGTTTTTCGAGTCAAATTGCTCTCAAAATTCATCTCAAACCATTAAGAGGGTTCTCATACAGAAAAAATTATTACAAGATGATGATAAATATGTAAACGTAAAAGCACAAAATACGGCACTACTCTCAGGAACAAAGAGAAGCCTTGATGCAATTACTATAAGAAAAATACTCATTTGAAGTCAGAGTGCAGAAAACTTGCTTCTAAAGGCTCAAAGAATTCAAAAAATATCCAAGGTGCAAAAACCATTCAATTCTCGTACTAATAAGTAATAAGGCCTCGCTGGCATTGTCCTCTTCCACTTGAACACTTCTGATCCTGGCTTATTCTTCCAAATACCAGTGGAGTCATCTTTTGAACGAAACTGGGAACAGATCATTTCAATGTAGAATTAATGAAGCAAGTTATGTGTAAAAGAGTTCAGTGATTGGTTCAATGTTCTCCCATCGAAATCAATTGGAGCTTTTCTAGATGACAATACATTTAGAATTGCAGTAGCAATTAGGATAGGAAGTGACATTTTTATACCATTTCAATGTAGTTGTGGAAGTAAAGTTGAGGAAAAGGGACTTCACAGCCTTTCTTGTTCAAAAGGTGTTGGAAGATGGGCTTGACATTCTGCTCTAAACGAGCTTATAAAGTAGGCATTATCAACGGCACAAAATCCATCTATTCTGGAACCTACTGGTATGTTCAGAGATGACGGATGGAATAACTTTCGTGTTTGGTGTCATGGTCGAAGAGCATTGGTTTGGAATGTGACAGTTAATGATACAGCTGCTCAATCTATGTATAAAGAAGCAGACCGAGTTGCATAAAATGCTACAAAAACAAAGCTCAATGTATTCATTTTGTAATGTTATTAAATTATTTTTGTATTTATTTAGTATGAGTGCAGTTATTAGAAAATATTTAAAGCATTATTCACCTCGACACTTAACGGTAGAAGAGGGTTGGATTAAATTAAAGCATTATATAAGCAAGTTTATGCCTAAAAGTGTTCATAGTAACTTTGTGGGTCACATTCCCTCATTACTAATGAAGTTTATTAGAAAAGCAAATTGCAAATCCACCCTAAAAATGAGTATTTTGGAAACTGTGACCTTTCATTTGGAGGGCTTCTCAATGCATCCGTAACAGAATGGAACAAATCCCAATTTTTGACTCATTATTAGGCAAAAGGCAAAAGCATGTAGCACGTCTGGTACAACTTTTGGTGCTGAACCTGAAAAACGTTGACTGGCGAAATAAAATTTACTTACAGACAATAGCAGGAGTCAATATAACATCTGTGGAGGATGCGGAGTAAATTTTAGTCCCTAACTTTAGGGCCAGATGTCCCATGAATAATGAATAAAGGCAAGCTACCACAAAAAATGGTTAATTGTGCCTGAGACAGTACCCTACCATATTATCTTCATTCAGAGCCACTTCTCTGGGTTTCATTGGAGCATAAACATGGTCCAAAAGTGAGTAAAGTTTATTGCGCCACTACGGAAAGAGTGATGAGATATCTTGGTTCCATTCCATTCAGTAAAGGGATAAGAAAAATAAGGCCGAACTTCGTGAAAAATCGTTCATAATGCACTGTGGATTATGGTAGTAAAGTGGTGCGATGTGTTAACTCAACTATCAAGATGGATAAGACCAACAATCAGCAGTTTGTTGATGTTCCTCATTAAGATTGAACTGTCCAATGAGTTTATCAGCTACAATCGTCCCAAGATTAAGACTGATGGGGCACAATACAAATTTGTGATAAAATGAAAATGGATACTTGCACTGAAACTTGCATGCAAGCTCTGTACAAGATAATACATATTTCTGAGAATCAATCATACCTTAGGATGGATATGTACCAATTCTGTTGGAAATTATCTTCTAGAATCAGCATTCCCATCGCCCAAAGCCAGGCATATCCAGCCACAGATGGATGCGCTTTTTTCAGAGATTCAAAAGTCTCCATGTTGGTTTCTTATCTAGGTTCCAAAGCCTCCTTTGGGTTTCTTCATCTTGGTTCCTAAGCCATATTGTTGACCGTGTCTTCATTTAGGCTCCAAAGCCTCAAGTGGATTTCTTCATCTTGGTTCCAAAGCCTCATTGTTGGTTTCTTCATCTAGGTTCCAAAGCTTCAAACGGGTTCTTTCATCTTCGTTCCCAAGCCTGTTGCTTCATAAAACTAAATTGTTCTTCAATGCTGGCTTCAGGAAAATTGCACTTTGACCCCAGCTGCTGGCTCCTGAAGTAAATTTTATCTCCCCCAGATAACGTTTTTCAGGTTCAGCACCGAAAGTTGTACCAGGCGTGGTAGTAAGAGAGTCCTGCGTGCTTTGCCTTATAGTAATGAGTCAAAAATTGGGTTTTGTTCCATTTTGTCGCAGATGCATTGAAAAACCCTCCAAATGGAAGGCCAAAATAGTTGATGTTACAATATGAAATTTTGCAGATGTTCAGTTCTACACTGAAGCTGCTGAGTGTGGACCCTCAGACCACTTGAGTTGGAATAACCCTACACATAAACTAAATTTTATTACTTACGAAATACCAAGAAAGCATGAACCTAAAGCTTTCCACTAAATTTGAGAGGTTAACTGTTTGAAGGGTTAGAGTTCTGTTCTCAGGAACCAGATGATAATTGAGACAGTTTCGTTGCATGATTAGACCAAGACAAGTTCATTGTCATCTCACTTATGATGAACCCTGGTGGTCGAAACTTTAACTATGGGAGTCTATGGGAAATACATTTAAGGGTACATTACCCTTCTTGGCAAGGATTCCAATATTTTTTGGTTTAACATAAATATAACAAGTGACACAACAAAATTTAGGAAATTTTACTCTCTTTTCAGATGAGAGACAGAATGAACCAGTTACCCATTTGGTCAGTACTTAGATGGGTGAGCGGTTCATTTTGTGGCTCGGCGTATCCGGCAGGGGGTAGTACAAAGAGCCCGAATGAAGTCTACATACGCGTGGACTTCTCCACTTTAATTTACATTCTCTTTTCAAAAAACCCAAAATTTACAGGGTGGTCCGTATTAAAAAATGTAGTTTAGTTACACAAAAAACTATCTATCATGATGGATTCTATGTAAGTGCTCTAAGGAAGATTTTGTCAAAATCAATTATCTTTAATAATAACAAAGTTATGGAACATTAAAGACATCGACTAAATTCCAGAAACGCCCCCTAGAGGCCAAACGATTAAAGATACCTGAACTCTGTTTATGCCAGTGAGTTTCTCATTAAAATTGAGCCCCAGACATCTAGGTCCATTTTTTTCTATAATTCTATATCTTAAAATAAAGGGTGTTTCCATAAGAATGTGTCCAATTTGGACCACCCAGTATGGCCGCGATTTAAAACTACTTGAGTTGGACTCAGGGCCCCCTAACTAACTCACATTAGTGAGGTATCTATGAACTTGTCTCGGTCTGCTCTATAGTCTTATATTAGAATTAGTCTAATTATCGCGCTCCTGAGTATGGAACTCGTACCATTTGAGGCACCAATAGGAAAGTAAAAATGCTTTCAACTTTTTACCGACCGATTAATGACCGAAATAAACTTACAACAGATGGTGAGGTGTCAGCAGACGACTGTGCCAGTCGAGAAGCGGGTATTGGGCTTTCACTGACGACCCTACTAATATTATTAGCAGTTCCTGAGGAAAGTCGTTGACATTTACTTTTTAATTCGAGCAGATTCTGCTTGAGGTACTGACGTTCAGTTTCGCAATTTTTATGACCATCAAGCTCCTCCCTAAACACAATACAACTAACGACTTTATCATACCAAACATTAACTTACCTCATCTGTAGAGATGCTGTTTTTAAGTCGTGAACTTTTTTGCGAAAAGCTACCAGTTCGGCATGTGCAACCTTAACTGTGCCTTTCAACTGTTTCTTACTTTTATCGGACTCGATTAATTCTCTATAGATTTATTATATCATCGCAATGTTATACGACGATGACGTACTCACTTTTTTAAAGTCGCCACTAAAATCGACAGTGCTTGAGGATCTTGCGTATTTTGTAACATATTATTGACTTCGTCTTGCGTGCCCGCTAATACTACTTCGACGTTCCTAATTTCTTTCAACTTCCCACGTAACTTGACTAAGTCCTCTTCCAATTTCTTCGTTTCCTTACTCTTCGTCTTAAAGTAATTCACTTGATCTTTCAAAGCGAATATCGCCGATTCTAAAACTCGAATTTTATTTTCTTGCTCCTTGTTTTCTTCGCGTAGACCTAGATTTTGTTTGTTAACGGTTTCGTATTT
This sequence comes from Pyrocoelia pectoralis, assembly GCA_036250285.1. Lineage (NCBI taxonomy): Eukaryota > Metazoa > Arthropoda > Insecta > Coleoptera > Lampyridae > Pyrocoelia > Pyrocoelia pectoralis. Next base: position 81,865,372 of record CM070075.1, on the reverse strand, counting down.
TTCCTTCATATTTTTCACATCTCGATTTTTCATACTGATCTGCAATTGTAAATTATCGAGTTTGTTGTGAAGTACGGCCAAGTCTGTGGTTTCTGTGTTTTCCTCGACATTTAGATATATTTTAAAAATTGTTTTTTCGGTAGTTCTGGCACGGCACTGTGGGCAAGTCTGCGAGCTAAAAACGGATGAATTAAGATAGTCCGATTACTCTATACTGTACCCACCGATCAATCCATTGTATAAGACAGTGATAGTGGAAGAGGTGACCACATGGGGTACCAAATATTTCTGAATGGCTAGTTAATAAATCACTACAAATTGAACATTTTAAATTCATTGTCTTTGACGTTCGGGTACATTCAACCAAATTTAAATTAATCAAAATAATTATTGTAAAACGTAAACGGTGCAATTTAAAAATTCAACATCACCTTAAATATGGTATTTTAAGAAAAAAAATACTAAAATGTGACATTTCTCTAAACAAAAAAAAATTAAATTTTGTTGTACTTATAAATAAAAATTCTTCGGTGAACTTCGCCTTCTTTCGTTTAAATTTAAACGTTACAGTATTAGAGCGTTGTTGCCAATTCGCAAAATATAGAAACACATAGTACCGACACGCTGGAGCAAACCTGACATCAACATTGAAATACGAAAAATCCCAAAGGCAATTGACGCTAATTTCAAATGTTACGATTTATTATTTGAGGTTAATTTTTCATAACTAATATGATTAATTGAAGGATTCATTGAATATTATTCAATAATTAAACCTAGAAAATTTATAAAAAATGTTGAACGGCCGTTTTCAGACTAACCGGGCCCTCTCATTACCTTTTATTACAGTTTCAACAGTTCAGCTTCACGCTCCGTCGTTACACAAATAACTTATAAATTGCAAATTATACAATTTGAATGCGAGCAATTCACATTATTTTAAAGGACGCATTTAATTTAATTACCTAAATTACGCTAAGTATATTCTTGTTTATGAGGGGAAAGTGAGGTTAACCATGTTTTTGTCCTAAGGTTCGCAGGGATTCTAAATAAACTTTGTCCTTTCTGTCACTGCTGGTGCAACTTCTTGTAAAGCAACCTGGCACTTAAAATAATTTACAATTTACATGTTATTTACGGAAATTTTCAGATGGAAAGATTGGAATGTAACACCACTGTAACACTGAAAACCACAGACCATTGTTTCACAAACCACTATAAGTGATTTGTGCATTGTTTAGTGGTCTGTGCTGAAAACAGTAAAAGCAAAAAAACACAAATGGAAGTGGCGCTTGCGCTGTTGCGAATCCCTTCATCCGCTTAGGGAATTTTAATGTTGCCAACCAATTTTGCTCCAGTCGCCAAGATCACAGGTTGTCGGTACTATGTGTTTCTACCATCGACATATAGAAATGGACTGCGCGTGGTTATGCTAAGCCGGGATACTGCAGGTGAGAGAGGGTAAACGTGGAGGCCTAGTTCTAGCTTTATCTGTCGCGTATCTATTGGTCGCTGCATTCCCCTAGCTTTATCTGTTGCGTATCTATTGGTCGCTGCATTCCCATGAAAATGCAGCAACCAATAGATACGCGACAGATAAAGCTAGAACTAGGCCTCCACGTTTACCCTCTCTCTCACCTGCAGTATCCCGACTTAGCATAACCACGCGCAGTCCATTTCTATATGTCGATGGTTTCTACTTCTAGGGGCTATAAATAAAATAAATAAACGTGAAACGTACCGCATCGCGACAATCTTACATTTACATCAAGTCACACAACAATAAAAGATTTTATTGTTATGTGCATCAAGTTTGACCTAGCCTTGTCTTTTGTGTAGCCTAGGCCTTCCTTTCATACACAAAACTAAACCTAAAGGATCGTTTACACGGGAATAGTTGCGGGTATAGCCCCTATAGTTGCGGGTAGAGTACAGTGCACTTTACCGTTTCAGCTTTGGAACTGGTCACACAGGTGTTTGTTGAATTCAAGAAAAAAAAAGTTGATTCAAGATCGCTTTATAAAAATAATTTGACTCAGTTTTAAAAGCTTTGTTTAAGTTTTATATTAACCTGAGATATTATGACGCAAGGCACTTCAATCACGTGATAATTGTGACTTTACCAGACCTAACCCTGTGGCGGTGCGAAAAGAAAACACCGGCTTCAGCCGGAATGATAGCGTCCTCACTCTCCTAGCTACTCTACGCTACTCAGTGCGTATGCGTAAGCAAGTGGTTATTTTGACGGTGGTGGTGGTAGTAGAGTAGGTACCTAGTTAATTTGCCACGTGTTGCTAGTATGACTCGACTCTACTCTATCACCTACTACAGTTGACAGAAGCAAACTATACCCCTGGGAAGGCGTGACCGGTGCCGCTTTAGTTTCTAAGGTACAGTCCAAGTAAAAAGTATTTATACTACCTTTTCACAATTAATAGCACTTGAAAAAAGCGCAATAACTTTCTCTACTTCTACCACTGACTGTACTAGAAATACTTTCTTGGCGTGATTGGATAAAAGTTTTACCGCCCACCAGTTTTTAAATTTAGTTGGCATATTTTCCGAGGGATCAATTTGCTTCTGAGCGCTGTATACACACTCTATTTAGAGTCCCTATATAGAGAGAGTACCGCAATTGACGCCATTTTGACTCCAGAAAAGGGTGGGAAATTTGAATTGAAGAAAAGGTATTGGTGTGATAGAAAAATTATTACAACTGACAGCTGACAACTGACAACAGCTGACAAGACAACCATAATAATATGCATCAGCCGCCATTTTAGCTCCAAAGTAACGCCCAAACCAATTGCGGTACTCTCTCTATATAGGGACTCTAACTCTATTCGCTACTCTACCTCTACTGAGCGTTTATGCGAGTACTCTCATGTGTTTACCTCATTATTCTAAAAGTGTAAATGAGCCTTAAAGTACTCGTTATTTAATGAACTAATTTAACTGTAGGTTAAATCTGGCAAGTGTTGCTTTGGTTTTGTCTAGGGTGTTGCTTCTCATAATAATTTAGTTTACTTGAAAATAAACCGATCCTTAAGTAATTATTTTCATTTCTTATTGTTATCCTTGGTTCGTGTGAAGTATTTTGTCTTCTGCTGTTCATGTGGTGCATTTATTTAACAAGGGGAAAGGGGTTAACCATGCAACTTCAACAAAAAAATGGAATTGAATTTTTATCGGAAAAAAGTTTAGAATGTTTAGTTCACTTCATAAAAGATAGTTTAAAGTACAAAAAGTGTACCAAGTGCATCTGTAGTGTCTCATTTGTACGGTAACGGAGGAAAAGACCCTCTATATTTGATATCTCCGAAACGGTGCGACTTTGAATGGAACTATTTGTAATTATTTAATTGTTGTTTAATGATATATAAGAAAAAAAATTGTTTGGACCAATTTCGAGAGTTGGATTTTGATCGAGAAAATATTCCAAGTGGTTAACTTGGCTTTTTTTGCAAAAAAATGAAAAAATTTTTTGTTGGAAAAAAGTTTTGAATATGTTAGTCTACTTCATAAAAGATAGTTTGAAATACAAAAAGTGTACGAGGTCCACCTGTAAGAGTCTCATTAGTACGGTAATGGAGGAAAAGAGTCCGGGAAGAGACCCTCTCTTTTGATCTTTAAAGAGCGATATCTCCGAAACGGTGCGACTTTGAATGGAATTATTTGTAATTATAATTATTTAATCGTTGAAAATTTCTGTTGGAAAAAAGTTTTGAATATGTTAGCTTACTTCATAAAAGATAGTTTGAAGTACAAAAAGTGTACGAGGTACACCTGTAAGTGTCTCATTTGTACGGTAACGAAGGAAAGGGGTCTGCGAAGAGACCCTCTATCCACCATTCTTGGTGAAATTAGATTCTTCTTCTGATCCAAATTTGTTCCTTGTGTGCTGCATATTTGCGTGATAGTCGGATCCTTATCCATTCCTTGTCTCATTTTTTCCATTCGTTATTCCTTTCAAGTTCCTATTATTGTTATAGTCTCCATACTTTTTCTGTTTGCCTTTTATTTGTTCCATTTTCATAGGCTGGTCTGTTCACAAATTAGTTTTGCTTTGTTCACTTTCACTTTTTCGGATTTTTATTTCCGCCCATTCAGATTTTGGCATGACACTGGTGATCTATGTTCCTCTACCTACTTATTTTCACAATTTCCTTCTCTTTCATTTGGCGCATTGGATCCAACTCTCATATGTCTCTCCTTCAGTTCCTTTCTTTTTCCAATGTATACTTTTCTGCGATTTTAAGTTTTTTATTACCTCGACATTTTCATCTTTTTCCTTTAAAATGCTCCAAATCTTCTCAATTAATCTTTTATTTCAATTTCTAATCTTTTCGATAGGTTTTTTAAATTGATTATAATTACCTATTTGTTCTTCTCCTTCGATGTTTTTGTCTTCTATTTCTTGAATAATTATTTTCTTCTTTCTTATACTTTCTTTATCGATTTTTTCCCTTGTAGTATAGTAAATACTTCTTTTCTGCTGTAATTTTAACGGTAACATTTTCAACTCAAACTTCACACTTTGCATATACCCGCGCTTCTGTGAATTTGCCTTTCGCTGCGCTCCGTTATTGATTTTCATCCAACGCTATATTTTGATACTGCAAACCGTTTAGTTTATTATTAACTCAAATTTATGTAACAAATGGCGTTACGTACAATGGCAGAGAAACGCTAACAAAAAATAGAAAAAACCATATAATGGAAAAAACATTGCAGGTCCCACCGAGATTTGAACTCGGATCGCTGGATTCAGAGTCCAGAGTGCTAACCATTACACCATGAGACCCTACATTTTAAGGGATGTAAAAGATTTGTATCGATAAAGAACTTGCAAACTCTCATCATTAAATTTGTTTGGTAGTTTTGAACTTTCAGGTTTCACTCGCATCAGTTCTCGTTTCCATAGTGTCCGCTAATGAAGTAAGATTTAATTGAAACGTCACAGGCAAAATTGTCGTCAACATCAAAATGGATTACATGAAAATTTTGAAGATATTTTTAAGGAAATATTTTGGTTCCAGCGTTACAATTTGGCTACAATCGATGCCAATTTTGGTAATCGAGTGTGCTTTATATGCAATAGCATTTGTACTACTTATCGTTCAAATTTTTCAAATTGGGAAAATTTCGAGGAGATGTGATCGTTTAAAACCGGACACGATTTATACCAAAATGGAAAAAGGTAAATGTTTCAGAATGTTTAGGCGAATTTAAAATTTATTTTTTATAGATTTTCGTCGCGTAGATCACTGTGAGAAATTTAAAAAGGCTGACCCGACAACTACCGTTTATAAAAGGCCTTTGTCAATGGACAGTTCACAATCTCAAGTTGGATGGCTTGGAAATTCAAATGTGTCCTCCGATGATAAGTATTGTGGTGATTTGGCTAACATTACGCCCCAACAATTTGTAAAAATGGAGAGGGAAAGGAAATTGAGGGAAGAAGATTTTGATTGTGGAACACAATCGTTATCAACACTGTGCCAAATGGTTGTTAGAAGAGAGTTATCAAGTGAAACAATTCAGAAGAAGATAGTGACCCTTAAAGAAAATCTTGAGTGTAAAGCGTTGACGTTGGAAGGAAAATATCTGGGAAACAAAGCTGGTGATATGAGCGAAAGTTTAATTAACATGTTGGAAAATTTGATCACAAATAGTTCTGTGGAAAAACCTTTACCTTTTAAAGGCGATATAACGACACTTGCTGTTGATGCTGCCGAACTATCGCACAATTATAATGACAGAACTATCAAAAGATTTCCTAATTTGGGTCAGTTGAAATATAATTGCGCGGACGAAAATGAAATGTAGTAAATTACCTTAATAAAAAATTATCTGCCGAAACCCGGGATTGAACCGGGGACCTTTAGATCTTCAGTCTAACGCTCTCCCAACTGAGCTATTTCGGCTTAAAGTACAATTTATTTTCACCAGTACATTCGGCGTAAACAATAAACGCTAACAAAAAAAAACAGTATAAACAAATTGAAATTTACCGAAAATATTTCTTTTAAACAGATTACGTACCAAACTCGTGGTCACGACTGTCTTATTTGTCTTTTGCGAATTCTATCTATTCTATGTATGTAAAGCCTCCCCTTCAATTTATATTTCTCTATTCTATGGTTTGTTAAATACCTACGAGTAAAGATAAACAGGAGAGAAGCGTATAGTGGTGGAGGATGTCAGCAAATGTGACGGAAGTCGCCATTAGGTGTTTTCTTTTTGCATTGCACAGGGTTAGGTAAAGTCACAATTATCACGTGATTGAAGTGCCTTGCGTCATAATACATTTCTGCCTCAGGTTAATATAAAACTTAAATAAAGCTTTTAAAACGAATAGGGTTATTGAGAAATGAGTCAAATTATTTTTATAAAACGAATGTTGTGTTATTGACAGAGCTGACTTAAGTCGACTACAACGTGCAAAAAGAAAACACCTATTAGCTCCTTTGGGCGGGTCAGTTATGTGGAAAAGTTTGATGTTAATTTTGGATAAAATTACAAGTTTCCCCCACTCCGCTAACCACCTTTTGTATGTAAGTTCCGGCACGTGCGTTGATAATGCAATGTTCTCTCCTGTTTTATCTTTACTGGTAGATAAATCCAAAGAAATGAAGAACTGTGATGAACATGTCTAGAATGAAACGCTATACTAGTTTCGACCGTAGTCATCTTCAGGTTGTTAATGCATTTGTATATCACTTTTAAGACTAACACTATTGTATTAACAGCCTGAAGCACCGACAACTCTGTGCCTGAAGAGATGATTATGCTCGAAACTAGTAGCGCTTCATATCTATAAAGGGTGTTTCATTAGTTTTATCATCAGCTATTCCTGCAATTTGAGATAGTCGACTGTACAAAAACAAGCCACGAAACACTCAGTTGGAGTTGAAACTCGCACTGAGCTATGGGAGGGTACTGATCATTGAATAAAGAATAGAGAGGAAGGAGTATATGCCCTCGACCTTGAAATCAAAGTGGTGGCAAAATGGCTACTAACACGTTTCCTGTTAAATAGAAATTGACAGAAACAACTGCCATATTAAGAACTCTAATTGGAGTTCAGTGACTGTAACAATCAACAAATGAATATTTCAAATTTTGCAGGTTATGGTGAACTGTCAACACGACCAAAATGTAAATAAAGATGACTCAACAGTGGTGTACAAATGGCTGAACTTCCGTCACTAATTTTTATGCAGCAATGATACGATACTCTCCTTCCTCTATTCTTTATTCAATGGTACTGATACACGTGGTCTGTCAAGGAAAACAGGGGAGCGTTGTAGGATCACTTGCAGTGTTGCCAGTCTCATTACTTTTCTGCCACACCTCGTATATAAATTAATAAATTAACGGAGAGGTTTTGCAAATTATTACATATTCCCTACAACTCTTTTACAGCAACAAAAATGGATTCAATTGAATTCTGTTTAATAAGAGACATACTGTATATAAGTATAAATATGTACTGATGATGGATAACTGTTAACAACTGATTCCTACACATAGGAATGACCAGTCAAATGTCATCTACTCAAAAGGTGGAGATGTACATTTAAATTACATAGATTTCTTTCTTATAAGTCATTAAATACATTAAATGAACAAAAAATACTGAAGCCAAATGCTTGATCTGCCTGTTTGCCTGAATGCGATAACTCCAAAACTACCAAATGGATTTTCATGATAACGTACTTGAAGGTTAATTGTCAAAACCTACGAAGGTAGGTAGTTCAAAGCTCTCGAAACCTGAAAATTAAATCAAAGCTTTATTTCTACATTGGAGATCTTTAACTGTATTCAAAGTAAAATTCCTTGCATAACTTACATCAGTTTTTGAGACAAGTTAAAAATTGTAGTTGGTTATTCTCACACCTGAGCCGGCAGTATGGCAGAATGTATAGTCATAATCCATGCAAGTACAGTTGACTCGCGACAATCTGACAGTTATCATCCCAAGGGGATGCCGGATTACCAAAGAAAATAACTGAATTTTGACGAAAATTTAAGTTATGTATATGTACATACTACAATGTGTAATGTGTATAGGTATGTATTGCTACAATAAACATATAAGTACATATTGAGTACATATTTTACGACAAAAATTAGTAGCAGCATTAAAATAAAATGTACCGTAACAACGTTAAAGGAGCACGCACAATAGCACATTGAATATTGACATTGTTGTGAGTCATTGAGCAGACAGGAGGAGGCACCTGTGATGACACGTCGGACTGTCAAATGCCGAATTATCGCGAGTCAACTGTATTAACAGTTAAGTAACTTGCGCTCTAGCCAGTAACTTGGATGGGTGACTCGTTCATTCTGTGGCTCGGTGTGTCCGGCAGAGGGTAGTACAAAGGGCCTACATACTTAGGTCCCATCCTCCATTGTAATTTACACTTACATTCATCCTCAAATTTGCCAAATATTGAGACTGCTTAATCCGATCCTGAAATGAGATTCTAAAATTTGGATTTTCAAGACTCACTAAAAACCTAAAGCCAGGCTAAAACTTATTCCTCTTTATGCCTTAGTCTCCCCTTTCCTTTTTAGGCCTGCCGCGCACTAGGCAGCCTGGCTGTAGCAGCCAGGCTGCGGCAGCCGCCTGACTGCCGTGTAATCATATGCATTCAACGGCTGCTGCAGCCAAGAATTCTTGGCCGCTTCGTGTGCGGGCTCCACTAGCAATCATATGTTGGGTTGGCTGCCGCAGCCTGGCTGCTACAGCCAGGCTGCCTAGTGCGCGGCAGGCCTTAATCCTTCGCACATGCATGGTAAAACAGTACAATTGCCAATTTTTTCACAAAAGAAAGATTGTTCTCATGACATACATCTACAAAATTATATGTAGTAGTATTGTAGTGTATTAAGTTGTTGCACTAAGGGCGTCATTATTTATTGCATAATTATCTATATGTATAATCAAATTTTTGTATCTGTGCGTAGATATCATCTACGATTCATTATGTAACAGCTTATTAGTACCAAAATAATTATTATAATTATGGTCTTTGTTAGTACCTTAGATAATTCTAATGCTGAGGTATTATAGGCAACCATATGAACATGAGTACATTTATGTAACATATGTAGCAGTACACAATTTCCTTTTTTTGTAAAAATTACATACATTGAACGACTATTTTTATAACAAAATATAAAATCAGATCGTAAAAACAAATCTGTTATTATTATTTTCATATGTTGATATTATAGAATTCTTTAAGGAGTATAGATACAAAAATTCGACCACTACATCTAAAAAAAAAAGAGGTTTTAAACAATGAAGTGACATCATTCAAATCATTAATCGCAACTGTTTTCAATTTACTACTGTTGACTCGGAATATATTGAACGTTTAAAATAAAATTAATGCTTACCCAAAGCATGTCAACTGTTTCCGTAAGACCGAAAAATTCCACTCTTGACTAGCTCATTAACCATCAGAGAGTTAATGGTAAGTTCTATTTCATTCCACCTCACGAAGTAAACCTAAAAAAGAGGTAGGTTAAAAGAATGCAAGCACAAGACACATAGGTACAGAACAACAAACAGTTCATGTAGTAGACTTTCGAATTTGTACCTGGAAGTCATTCGTTTGATAAAAAGTGGGTCTTATATCTGTTGCACATCAAACATTAAAGTCTTATTAATAAAAAAATGTATGCCATATATGAATCGGAAGATAGTGTTAAAAACCTAGATAGTATAAGAATCAAACATTGCGATCAGACAACAAAGATCATGGCTACTGTTTTCTGGAATTCGGCTGATGTAGCCCAACAGTGGACAGTGATACGGATGCTCTGCAAGCTTAATAAAACTTGTAACCAATACAATATGAAAATATCAAAGTTTGAAACAATAAATATATACCGGGTGCTGATCCGGCCGCTCGGTAATAGCATTTTACATGTAAAATCTTGTCTATGCAATTTCCTGCTCCCCTAATTGTTTTAGGGCCAAAACATAAGAGTACAAAAGTCTTCAAAACTAAAAATACTACCTGAATGGTATATTCTTTCCGACCAAAACTGTACTGTAAGAAAGAAAATGAAGAATTAAATGTTGAATAAGAATTTGCAAAAATCGCATTGCCATGACGGTGGTCATGGCAACTTCCAGTACTAATGAAAACGTCAAGATTCTACACTTGTTCATAACGCAATTATTTTAAAAAAGCATGGCAATGTGATTTTTGCAAATTCTAATTCAACATTTAATTTTTCATTTTCTTTCTTACAGTGCAAGTTTGGTCGGAAAGAATATACCATTCAGGTAGTATTTTTAGTTTTGAAAATTTTTGTACTCTTATGTTTTGGCCCTAAAACAATTAGGGGAGCAGGAAATTGCATAGACAAGATTTTACATGTAAAATGCTATTACCGAGTGGCCGGATCAGCACCCGGTAGATGAAATAACAAGCAACAAAGATATGGTAAAAAGGGAGCAGAAATCCTGAAAATTGATTTAAAAAAATACAGCAAGTAGTATATATTATATTTTACTTCCACACAGTTTGCATGATATTAAGAACACAACAGACAAGAACGGTAATGACGAATGCTTCTATTGCACAATAACTCACCTGTGCAAATTGCTGTACATTCAAAACTAGCTTCTCCCGTGTATGAGGAAACTTTTGTAAGGGTATGGAGCTGATAATTTGAAGATGTATTCAAGGTAGACGATATTAAAACATAATGTAATAATGATAATAATAATAATATCTTTTATTGAGAGTAAACTAAAATAAATAAAATAAACTACATAAGAGCTTAGATTGTTCAAAATACGTTAAAACTGCACACCTGTTCTCAAAAGGAACGAGTTCAGATGTCTACAAAAAAAGTAGACCCATTCTTCCACTCAACCCTGTTAGACGTTCATTACCGTATTTTATTTTGGCATCTTTATATACCAGCAGTGATGCAACATTAGTTTATGCAGCAAGTTGGCATGTTCGAAGCAATTTATACAGCTCGTTTTTAAATTTTCTTAACGAAAACTGTTTTAATTTAGCGGATACTGTTATTATAAATCTTTGTGACATTATATGAAAATGATCTTTCGAAAAGAGAGGTGCAATAATTAGGTTTTTGTAACGTAGAATTATATTATAACGAAATCTAACTTTTCCGTAAAGATAATTAGGCGATTTATGCGTTATGATTTTATGAAATAGGCATGCTGAGTGTAGCAGCCTTCTATTTCTCATGTTTAGCCCTCCAATTTCATTTAATCTACCGTTAATGGAGTCAAATTTTCTTATTCCAAAGATTAATCTGAGGCAGGAGTTTTGTATGCGTTGAATTCTTCTTGCGTCAATAGAAGTTAAACAAGGGCAGTACTCGCAATAGTTAAAACAAGGAATTCACATTTTAACTTTTGGTTTTATCTAACCTCTTCCACAAATATGTGTTGTTAGGTACCCACCTTGTAGTACCTACATGCAGTTTGACAGATACTTCGTAGTTTTTTATTTTATTTTAGTAATAAAGCAAATAAGTATTACTATTTATTTTTCGCTTTTTATCAATAGTGGGCCACCATGTTTAGTTTTTTATATACGAAATAATCTTATATGAACAGTGTTCTCTGATATATAAAGTTGAATGTCACAAATTATGAATCCTTGGCTCAAAGTAAGATTTTTGGCTATGACATGAATGGACTCCAAAACAGTAAATTTGCATGAGTATCGAACATGAGTCTGCAGTAATGTATGACCATTGACTCGGTCAAGGTCACTTCCGATTTTCAAGGGGTAAAGAGGTAACCATGTTAAAACACGGACTTGGGGATATACAAATAGAATCTACTTGATAGAGCTCGACGAGCTACACATTTTTCATACATGTGTCAACTTTCCCCAGTGAATAGTTGGACCACACTATGGTCGAGAAGTAAAAAGACCGCTGGGGAAGGTGTGCTTGTAACGTATAAAACATGAACTCATGTTTCGATGTGATATAGAGGTTTATTGTGTATAAATAGGTTGGTTAACTTAGCAAAAGAGTTGAAGATGAGTGTACCAATTTTAAGGAGTCACATGAGTGGTTACTGAAGTGTTTGTAATGTACTTTCTGTAATATGTTGTCTATGCAATCAGTTTGAGTTTGAATCATATTAGATGAATGTGTGTCATGTGCTTCAAAGTGATGACGATGGGTATCTTCTGTGGTGTTTACAATTGTCTAAGATGAAGACTGTTTCGTAATTTACCTAATTGTAAAAAATGTAAGCTGTTGTGTACTTGTTTTTATATAACTCTGATTCAGCTACGAACAATGAGTACTGTAAAAGCAGTTCCCATTCTCTGGTACATTTGTAAAAAAGGTAGGCGATAATTTTGAGTAGGTATTTGTGTTTAGTGTAAGGTTATATTTTTAAACCTCTACCTTCTCATGTGCAAGAAAGGTAAAGCATTACTACTTAGGCATACGAGTAATGTACGTGTTCTAAATTGGACCATTTTATTATTACAAAGAAATATAAAAACCAGTGTGCAAACGTATTAACAATGTTTGTACCATGAAATTGTATTTATTATTTTGCTTCCGTTCTTGTCGATACTCAGGCCAAGCCTGGTTAACTAACCGCACGGATCGGAATCAAGTGACGGTTAGTCCTAGTAATACATATTACAAAATAAAATTGAGGTAGCTGTAAAACAACATTATGTGTTTTGAAATAGTATTATGTTTATTGTGTAAATGTTTGTTGTTTAACTCAGCGCATAGGTTGCACTCGAGTGTGTAATGTGTTGTCTGTGTTTTGTGCTAATTGTGAGTGTATTGTGTGTTTACGTTTGAGTGTATGTGAGCGCGCTAAAGGTGTCACATGAGTGGTTATTGACATGTTATGTATTTGTAATGGACTTTCTGTGATTATTATTGTTATTATTAAATGATGATTACCTTATATACTGTTCGATGTTTTCTATACCAGGCAAAAAAAAGGTATAATTTGTATAAAAACGAAGAAATAGAATCTGGCCGAGGTTGCAAAGAGTATGTAGTTGAAGCAGCGAGATCAAAAGTATGCCTATAAATAAGATGACATAATGTTTCTAACATTTAATATACACTGTGTTCAATTGAAAATGATCTATATGGGTATATGGAAACCCCGTTTTACAAGTGCTGCACTTGAAAAATGTAAATAGGTATAGTGAAAACTCAATTGGTATATTTCGTGTTGGTAGAAAATAAACAAAATTATCAGAATGAGAATAACACAGCCAATAAGTATTTTAAAACGAAGAAATTCTAGACCTTCTAGAATTAATGTACACACCTCACACTTTAATTTAGAGTTTTGTATTATTAAAATCACAACAAAAAATGCTTTTCGTGTTCAAATAAGGAAAGGTGTGAAAACGGATTTCTCAAGAACTGTTCACGTACGGCATTGCTGTAATAAAGTGGAACTCCTCTGAAAATGAACAGGAAAGAAGTCAGTCTACAACACATGAGTGATAAAAAAGTTCATTCGACCATACCAAAATGACCTACAGCCGAGACACAACAGATGATTGTTAAAGAAACAAATCCACTTGATAAAACAAATGAATCTTTACAAAAGAGAATTTAGTCGGATTACGAATTTTTAACAATAGTAGTACAGATTTAAAACAAACAATAAAAGAATTATACTGAGTGTACTTCAACTCACCTTTGAAACATGTTTTAATTATTGCTTATTTCAAAATACAGTAGAACTTCACTATTGCGAACTAATTGGGACCAAACCTTGTCCGGTTTAGCGGGAATTCGGAATAGGCGGATTTCATGAATAATATCAACATGGTGCAATGGTGGAACATTGCATTCTCAAGTAGATTCGATGCCCTTCATCAGAAAAACATATCTAACTTTACTTTTGAAATGTGTGTAAATTAGTTATAACCAGGACTTCTAACCGAAAAAAAAAAGGTTCGTTTACGGTTTCTTCTTTACATTTTTATTGGTTACGGTTTCCGTTCTTGATTACTATTCACTCGTTCTTTTTTCGGTTAGGAAAACCGTTTAAGAAAACCAAAACAATGAAGTTTGTAAACTATAACAACTGCTTCAGATGTATTTGATTATTTCTGATTTTATTTGTTTAGCTGAACTTTTGCTTCAAAAGGCAGACAGGAGGATTGAACAAGATGCACGAAATTTAACAGCTATTAAACCGGTTAATTGATATTGAAATAGCGGTTACAGTTTCGGTTATTACAAGAGGTCGGTTTCGGTTACGGTTCCGTTCTGGTTAGATGCCCTGGTTATAACAATATGTAAATGTATGTTTTTTCATGAAAGTCTTTTTTATTTCTCCTGTTTTTAAGTTAAAAAAATCTGTATTTTTCTGGATTATGTTTGGAATAGCGGGGTTCTACTGCATTTAAGAGATTGTGTGCATAGCACAGTGTACATCAAAGAAATGATGTCACTGCATTGTAAAAGTAATTGAATGTTAAACCAGATGTTCAACTTTTCTACTATGATGTCAAAAATTGCAGTTTGTCCTGTTTCTTACAAATAAAGGTGCATGCATTCAACACATATGTAAACTACATCTTAAAATGCCATTAATACAAACAAATTTATTTGCAGATGTTTCAGGAAACAATAGGATATGATTACGTTTGTGGATTTACAAAGGCACCACCAATCAAAAAAATTGAAAAGGATATGTGCAGGGGCGCCATTTTACCTTTTTATTGGAGGAGTGCAGGATGCAATATATAAAAAGATTGCATTATAATGAATTTTTAATTTGATGCGAGCTTATAAGCAAAACGTTCAAGAACTGCACCCACTAAATGCCACCCCTGGATATGTGTACTAAAATGTTTCCCTTTCTTCAAAAAAATGTGACGTGTAAATGAAATTTAATAAGAAAAACGTACTTTTGAAATTAAAAACCTTCATAGTTCATCTTTCCACCTTCCATAAATTTCTTCCTCATGTTATCAATATTGTTGCCACAAGGATTCATTTGTAGAATAATATAAAGACGAAAAACTAGGACCTCGAGAGGATTATGTTTCTTTTAACATTTCAATCGGAATAAGGGAGAAAAATGACGATTGGATGAAAATTTAGTTAGCACTACAAGGATAAAAAACACATTGTATATGTATTATGACGCAGCTTGTACAACAGTAGCAAAGTTTCGAACCCCAGTTGGTGTAAAGCACAAAAAGGTACCAACATGACATTTGAAAGAAGCGGGAAATTTCAAATTATTGATTTCTAAAGGTGAATTTTAACCTCATATTCTAATAATATAGGAATATCAGGTAATGCGAATTTCTTTTTTTTTTATTAACACATACACGTTACATATTCTAGAAAATAAGAAAGCAAAACATTCTAGTATTAAATAGTCTTTACATGCCAAAAATGCATAAAAACATAACTGATTACACCAGTAAAAGTTGTTTGTACATTTTATAGTTTTACAAATTCTGAATGGTACATAATAATTTATACAATTAACTTAAAATGAAATTCTCGTTACAATTCAGAATTTGTACTTTTAATGATTTATAACAAAAGTAAATACCAACCTTAACTATATAATTACAACTATAATAGACTCCAATGCGAATAACGATGTAGTTAATTTTTTTTTAACTACATTAAAGTGTATGTACTCGTGGAAAAAGTATAAAACTCCAATAGCAAGTGTTTCTTTTCAAAATTGTGTTTGGAATGGTACGAAATTTATTTATTTTATTTTTTTTAAAATAAAATGCTTTACCTTCTGAGTACGTCTCAAATGTACAGCTACCTTAAAAGTTTCCGCAGCGACTTGCCAATAACAGTAAATCAAGAGTAAAGGATATTATCAAAAGTCTAAATCCGATAATTTATTCATATCAAATTAAAACCACCTCTAACATTTCGGTAATCGTTCCTACCTCTAAAATCGCCTCTTCCTCTATTCCCATCGTGACCTCTCCCTCGATTGCCATCATAACCTCGTCCTCGCATACCATCATTTCCTCTTCCTCTAAAACCTCGACCTCTAGGAATTCCCCTTTGAATATAACCTCTATAATTAGGGTTGCCTCGCCCTCCTCTTGGTGGCATACCTCCTCTATTACCTCTGACACCACCGTTATTAAAATTCCCTCTCATTTTACCTCTCCCCATTCTCGTATTGCGAAAATCAATTCGATTTCCCATCATTTCATCATTGATAAAGATCATTCCGGGAATTTCCTTATTAAAATTTTGATCATTCCAATCCATCGGACGATCTAGCATATTACCAATTAGTGGAGGCGCCTTATTGAAATGAGGTGGAGGATGATGAAACATACTCGGAAAATCTTTCAAATGAAAATCTTGAGAAGATAGTATGCCCGAATCACTGTTATTAGAATTAAGGTCGGTATTGAAATCATCCGAAACCAGATCTTCCAAGTCAAGATTTTCGTGAACATTATCCAAGAAATTATTTGCGTCAACATCGTCGAATAAATCGGATGGTGGTTGATCGAAACAATCTTCAAAATTGGGAGAATTTGGATATTTCTGATCACCATTTTCATTATCGTCACTTAAATCCATATCGATACTTTCCACATTATCCTGACATTTTCTAGGCGATAAACCAGGTTTTTTCCCACCTACAAATTTAAGTTTATTTGCTTGAGATTCATGCAGTTTGGGAAGTGAATCCATAGAATTATACGTGTTTGGAGGTGGCTTGGAAAAATTCGAATTTGTGACCACATTTATATCAAAATTATTTCTGTCCATATTAAATGTATTTTTATTTTGATGAAATCCACTGTTATATTGAGGTTCACTTGCTTCACTTGTCAGTGATTTGGGTGGTGGTGGAGGTGGAGGTAACTTCAAATTTTCAATAAAAGGCACTCTGTAATCTTGATCCATTCCAATTTTTGATTGTATGGCAGTGACACGAAAGTCCTTGAATGTAAAAAGAAAGGTGAGCTATTTTACGTACATACATACATTTCTAAATATGCAAAGATAAATTGATGTAAGCCTTAGTTACATCTTTGTTTATAATTAACCAATGCTTTTGAACAACTTGGTGGTGATGGTGTCATCTATTTACTAATACTGATATTGAGCAGCCATTTGTTTAGACGATAGATTTTGAATAACAAAAAAATATTCAAGATGTACCTACACGGAACTGCGATATAAAGTTATGGTTATTTAAATAGGGGACTCAGTAATTTTGAATTATCCGCAAAGAAATGTATAGGAATGTATTTCCAATGGTTTCAAAGATATTTGAGATTTAAGGTTTCAAAACGGCATATTTTTGAAAATTCACTACTGTCCCACTACTGGGACTGAAATTTTCACTTAAAACTTGGAATAAGGATTATCCCAAAATTCAAATAGTATGAGGTCTTGGTTTCCAAATTCTTCTTCATTTCAAATGGACTTGAGGAAGAAATGGAAATCAATCATTAATAACAACAAATCTAGTCCATCAAACACGTAGATGTGAAGAAAGTGCTGCACTGGGATGACCAAGGAAATCACAGAATGGACACCATCAGGAAAAAGAGAAGCAATGAAGATTATCAACAAAATGGAAAACTAAGGTACAAAGAGTGAAGAATGACAGAAAGCAGAGGAAAGGAGACAGGAATTATGGAAGTTAGAAACCATCCAATACCTAAGTGATTTCTAGTCAATAATTGATGATAATGTAATGGTGCTCCATCTTGCTATGATCACATTATATGTCTAATATTCCAGGAACAGTGGGGAGAGGAATTTTAAATATCTTTGGCCACTTAAAAAGTTTCGTCAAAGATCCCCCCCCCCCCCCCACCCCACCCCTCCCAATGTGGCGATCTATTTTGGCGAACAAGCGTTCGCATATGTGGGTTTTGCAAAATGTTTTCAAATGATCAGCAATAATGCTCAAATTCAAGCATTATAAAGAGTACTATTTTCAAATGAAAATTTCAATACAGCCGACAGTAGCGACTTTTCAAAGACAAACTATTTGTAAACTTAAATGGCAAATATATTTAAAACAAGGGTAGTGCTAATAATCAAGGCAGATGTTCTTAGATCTCGGCCCACAACATAAACAAATAAATGACTTAAGATTAAAGTATTGCATATCAATATCATGCACAAAAATGCTATCTATGACCTAAAAAAGGCAGATCTCAATATCATTATTACACAATCTATTATTCCCGGTCCACCCTATATAGAATAGATATAAAATAGAATAAATATGGTTGTTAAGTACTGTCCTTAAGACATCATTATAATGAGCTCTTTTGTATCTCATGCCTGCACAAAGAATATGCAAAATTGTTGCATTTTAAATAACTTACAAGTCCAAAATAAGTCGCACACATTTTTTTCATAAATATAGAAAATTACCTGATCCGTTTTAGCGGTCCAAGAAGATCGTACTTCACTAGGCGAACCTGTTAAACTAATCAAGTTACGATGATCGATATCTTTATTGTGATGAACAAGTTTCGGATCTAAACAGACAATTTTTTTTGTTATAGATATTACGTACGTTTAAAACACAGTAAAAATACCATTCGAAACAACTGGATCAACAACGGGGGGAGGAAGCATACGATGATCGACATCACCACCTCCAGCAAATACAGTCTCCTCGTGATACTCTACAGGATCGCCGAAACCAGTTTTTTCAGACATCGGCGGACTTTCGGGAGTATCTTGTAAAATGGGAGGCGGTTGATCCCAACTCGGTTCGGGATCCCACGTTTCTAATTCCTCTGCCGGATTATAATCATCCATTGGTACGCACATGTTTGACGACATCGTTGTTAATGAGTTAGATGTGTAATTGGTAACACTCGATTCGGAATTTTGATAACTCGAATATTCGGTACTGAATGGGGTAGTCGGAATAGGGGGCGGGGGAATATTTAAAGGTGTTGGCGGATATGTCGTTGTCGTACTTGTTGTGTCATAACCAACATCTCCTGCTTAAAAAATTTTTTCAAACACTTGTTTCGCGTAGGATAATACTTACTAAACGTAGAATTGCTATTTGTGTAGGTTTCCGCATACGTAGTCATCCCATATTGATCTTCCGTTTTGCTAAATGGGGGCATTGGAGGTGGCAGTAGAGGAGCATTGTAGGAGTAGTTGGGAGTTGTTACATCTGGAGCTGATGAAGGAGGAGGTGGGGGACATGCAATCGATGGGAATAGACTAGAAATAGCATTATTGATGCTGTAACTTGTTGTAGTTTCCGCTTGAGTTGTTGTTGAATTATAACTATTATTTCCAAATAAAGACGAACTTGTGTTCTAAAAAAAAAAGGTAACGTTCCTTGACACTTTTTTTACTGTTTTAACAGGAAATCAAGGGGAAAACCACTTCTATTAAATCTTTGCAATTTTGGCTCTAAATTTTGGATCTAAATCTACTGATGTAACGATTGGATCTAAATCTACTGATATTAAGGATAGTGTAACAAAAAAATATACTACAGACTCTCTATATAGTTCATAATCTTTAAGTAGTATTGGAAAAGATGGAGTACATTGTGAAAGCAACACAACACAACAGTCTGCAGGAGTGAGGTTTTCTTCTCCGAGA
This sequence comes from Pyrocoelia pectoralis, assembly GCA_036250285.1. Classification (NCBI taxonomy): domain Eukaryota; kingdom Metazoa; phylum Arthropoda; class Insecta; order Coleoptera; family Lampyridae; genus Pyrocoelia; species Pyrocoelia pectoralis. The sequence continues at coordinate 81,845,743 of CM070075.1, read as the reverse complement.
TGACCAAGTCTTCTCACGGTCTCAAAGGAAGTATCACACATACATCTTTACAACCCTTTGTTGGCTATTGACTGAAAATACTAAAAAAATTAGATTTAAGGTAGTTCCTCCGCGGAACGATTTGCGACAGAATTTGTTCAAACTTGGCGTATACGTTATTAAATACGTTATCCAAACATCTGTGGAGTTTAAATGAGGTTTACCGTCCCTAATGTCCCCTATATGTCCACATAAGTCCCCAGGACATCCGAAAGACATTCTGAGAACTTCTGAATGTCCGCATAAGGCCACAGGACATCCCTTGCAGATCTCGTGTTATGTGGGCACTGACACATTATCAATTGTACTGTCAAAACTAAATGTCAGAACTTAATGAAAAACTAAAGAATGCTAGAGAGGGATTATACGAATATTGTGAAAACATTTGAGAATTGTTTACCGTCTACTTTGAAGATATAGCCTTGAGAAACATGACGTTTTTGGTATTATTAGATATGTTTAGGCAAGCGAATGATTGTATACGCAATCTGTTCCATGGCAACGCGGACAGTCCGAACAAAAAGTGTACTTCCACTGGCGTGACAAAAATGGTTAATAATAGAAGTTACTATGGTTATATGGGACGAAACTTTTGGTTGAGATTGTCGCGGAGGAACTACCTTAATGTAGCAAATAAAAAGCGGTAGAAGATTTGAGAGAGATAGGAGTGGACAGCTGGAAACAAAAAGCCCAGAGCAAGGAAGTATGAATGAAGATAGTGGCACGGAGAGAGAATACCAGCCCTTAGGGCAAAGCCAAGGGCCTAGAATCCTAAAATATTATTCAATAAAACACCAAACTAGAGCTGTACTACCTGAATAAAAAAACCTGTATGCCGACAAGTGAATCAATTTGATAATTCTGTTGAAGAAATAAAATCTGACAATCCGATTCTGAAATTTTTTTCCAAAACGGCTTTGAAAAATAGTATACATTCTTTAGGACGAGGAAAACAAAAGTTATAGTTAAGGTCATACAAGAACAACTATCCCCGATATCCAATTTGATCGAATCCAATCAATTTTGGGGGACTCCGCACAAGGAAACTGTGTGTTGAAAAAGGCTTCACAGCAAAGTAAGCAACGAACAGTATTACGAAAAGTAGGGATAATGTTCAACGATACTCTGTTATAGGATTTCCTCCCTTGTAGTTTTTTTTTATACTATACTTTACCACAGGAGCCAATAGAAAGTATTACCATATTGCTATCTATGATTTCAAGTGTCGCCAACCTCTAGACATTAACCTTCATAAATGTGTAAATTTGAGAGCTAACGGTATAAATATAAACAAAAACTGATATGAAATTAAATATTTGTCTCTTTAAACTTATTTTTATTCTTTTTTTGTTGTGAGTGTCATTTACAATTTTCAGGAAGGTTAATGCCTAGAAGTTGGCAACATTGAAAAGAGAGGTAGTACTACACAATAGGTGTTTTCTTTTTGCATTTTGTGGCACACTTAAATCACCTCTGTCAATACACACCATTCGTTTTATAAAAATAATTTGACTCAGTTCTCAATAACCCTATTCGTTTTAAAAGCTTTATGTAAGTTTTATATTAACCTGAGGCAGAAATGTCTACATGACGCAAGGTGCTTCAATCACGTGATAATTGTGCATTTGCTTAACCCTGTGGCGATGCAAAAAGAAAACACCTTATGAGTCTAGGGTGAAGTCAACAATAATAATTGTACCTTATGCCTTATTTTCTATTTTGGGAACACACCTTTTTCCCTATTTGAAAAAAGTTATTCTCAAGCAATAATGTATTATTATTATTATTGAACCATAAAGTTGACTTTATCGAAAGTTTTAGAAAGATTCAAATGTTTGAAATGAAAGCTTTGTAGATGAAATAAATGATTGCGGTAAATGAAATTCATGACAATTTAGAAAAAATACCACACTGTATATCATAAAGCTGCTTAGTGAAAATCTTCCATTCGATTTAAATTAATGAAAAGAAGGTTGGTCCTATTCTACGAATGAACAAAAAGTTAAAGAAAAAGATAAATCCAAAGGGCAGTGGTACATTTTATGAAGTTATTAAATTATAAAAATATGTCAAGAAAAAATTAGTACAATTAGTTTAATGAATCATTTTACATAAACGCTATATCAATTGTAATAGTGGTGATTCTACTCCCAGAATAACAAATACAGTACTGCCACTCTAGATTGATTTTTATTACACCGTCTTTTGTGCCCTTTAATTTTATTTTAGGTCGTGGTACTGCCACCACAACAAATGTGGGATGAAACAAGTCTACCTGAGTGAACAGCCGTTTGCTTTGACATTTATTATAACAGGACACAACAAAATCAAGGTAGTGATGCCTCTGTATTTGTTATTTTGGGCTCTAAAGTGGAATTCAACCCGAGTATGCAGTGTTGGTCTTATGGCGAGGCGTGTCGGTGTTGCCAAACGTACCGCGACTCCTTTAAGCAGAAACCCTACAGGCACTTAAAAACACTTAACTTCGCACTTACTAAAAAAGTAACTATTTTCTACAATTATTATTATTGTCACAAGCAAGAAACAAAAAATATGCAATAATTACAGAGCTACTGAACTGAGGATGATCTGGCAACGCTGGACTGCGTTTTCCCATTTACAATGCATTGCCATAACAAGCCTACACTGCATAGTCGGGTTGAATTGCACTATAGTAATGATATTACAATATTAACATAGATGATATAGGTTTTAATTAAAATCGATTTTAAAAAGATTTTTACTTGCCTCATAAAATCTGTAAAATTCCTAAAAAGACATTTAAAATCTTTGTACACTTAATGTGAAAGTGGTTTCCCCCTCGTAAGAAATTTGAGTATACTTACCATCAAGTTAAAGGGCATATTTGTCCCAATGAAACTGGAAAAATTATTATTCGGTTTAAATGTTGTCTCCAAATCCAAAGAAGGTGGCGGAACTGGATTGTAATAACCGGGATTTGCGAAAATAACCTCAGCTAAAATTGAACGTTTCGCTTACTTAGACAACAAAAAATAAATTTACTAGAAATTGCTGTAGTAGTGACGGTTGTAGTTACAGATGGCGCACTTGTTACCGCTGGCAAATCGATTTCGGACTCTGAACTTGGAGATGGTGCATTAACATCCGGAGACGGAACTGGACTTGCCAACGACGGTATCTTTTCATCTAATTTCTTTTTTAATGTCTTTACTCTGGCTGCAAACGTCCTGTACGCCTATTAATAAACTTTATCATAAATGTACAAAAATTTCAAAGCGTTTACCGTTGTAACAAACTTAACATCTTTCTTATCTTTATCTAACTGACTTTCGGCTTGTGTTAGTAAGGATATTAAATGTATTCTCGCTTTAATTTCCAATTTTAGGGCATTAATATAGTTTTCCATATGCTTATTATATTCCTCCAACTCTTTTTCTACATCATCAACATTAGCTCGATCTAAAACATAAATTCAGCAAGGGTGCTAAGAAAAATGGGGCGCAGAAACCTTTAAGGGACGATATCAGTAAGTCGCTATCAATTTGTATTTTTGGGTTGTGCTCTTTTAGTTGATTCAATTTTGTATCGGTATCGGTTTCTAATTTTGAACAGGCCCAAACCTTCTGTATTAAATACGATGGATTAAACTGATGCGGATCATCGGTCTTCCTGCCCGATGGCGAAGCACTTATTAATCCACACAAATCGGCGATAAATTCCTCTCCATAAATACCTCGTTCCTCCCATATTTTAAAAATTCTAAGCACTTTATTTTTAATCTTTTCATCTCTAAAAATGCACAAAATTAAATGCCACCTGGAAGGATACAGAAATATTATTATAATATAGTCTTACCGAACCATTGTGGTCGCTTTCTGTAATGTTGTACCCCAACTCTCAACGAAATCATAATTACGTCTCTTCGAATACTGTATCACATCGTTAGCTAAATAAAACAAAGTCAGTCTATGTTCGATTTTAACACGTTTCAAAACATTTAACCACGCACTCACGATCTTCTTGTGATGTTGACGATTTTGTAAACACCACTGACAACAATTGTTTATACTGTCTTGGGAATCCTTTAACGCTGACAATTTCTTCTCGAACGCAATTGTGTTAAACTCAATTTCGGCATTAACTTCCGCCAAAGCAGGTTTGGTATCCATGGTAGTTTTAATAACTTTACACACACACAAAACGATATTTCTATCAACTACATTGTAAAAACTTCGGTGGGAACTTCAGGGGGTGAACTATTGCACTGTTATTTCCTACCTCAATCTTTATTAAGGAAAGGACGCCGTTCACAAAATACGTTAAATTTGATTCAAATCAAAATTAGCGCCGCGAGTTTGACAATAAAATACCTTTAATAGCATTTGTGAAAAGGTATTTCATTACTTCCTTCCATTTTTACTTTATGTATTATGTATAAATCTCTAAAAAGTAAATATTTCATTGAAACATAATACGTCCATTTTGCAAGTTACTTCTTACTTCGCTCGCTAGTCGCTGTCGATAATACAGACATCTATTATCGGCATAGGACTACAATTGATAAAATCGTGGCTATAATGTATTCTTACCACATCAATTAATATGATCGTTCATAAACAATATGGGTGCGTTCACAAACTTAGGGCCGGTTGTACAAATGCAGTTTAAGCCAAGTTTAAAGTTAAGTGGAGCTTAAGCCACGAAAAGTCATTGTACAAAACTGGTTTAGCAAGTTTATTGCTCAGCTAAGCATCTGCTTTACATTAAGCTGCAGATGTACAACCGGCCCTTAGGCCCCTTAGTCAGGTCAAGTCATTGAATAAAGAAAGATTTCTTTATTCAATGGGTCAAGTTTTCTAAATCTAAATCGAACTTTTAGAAGCATTTCATATTACCTTTACGCAAAGGGCGTTTTCCCCCTATTTCGACCCTGCTGAATCCGAAAATGCCGATTGCCCAAGCGAAATCCAGACCGGAAGTGAGATCCAAGATGACGGCCAATTCGAATCGGTGCTGTAAAGCCCCCACATTGATATAGGCGTCCAAAATGTCTAATTATATATTTTTCAGCATGCAGAATTCAAAAAAACAATGTTAAACACTGCCCTTTTACTTCGTAAGTAAAGAATTACTATGTGTCTCCAGAATTAAGAAAGGTACGTTAGCGTTTCTGCAACTGCAGTTCTTTAAGTTACAAATTTCTTTGCAATGGCAAACAACAACTTCTGGGCAGGTCTTGGGAATAGGATCTATAGTCATGAGACGAGGATCAACTTGTTCTCCATCTTACCTGCAGCTTCGTCCGCGTCTTTCTCCTTTTCTACCACTGGCACAACTAATAGGGGTGTCCGCACCAGGAAAAAACCTGGCACCCTATAAAGGTACTATATACAGACTGTTTCAAATTAACTCGGCACTATTGCTATCTTTGTTATTACTGATTTTACAAAGTAGGTTAAATTAGCAAAGTAGTAGTGTTTTTGGTGCTGATTAATATGCAATTAATAAAAAAACAATTGAATAACGCATTTTCGAGAAAATCACAAATTTAGTATTTTTTTAATGGAACACCCTGTATATTTTTATTGTAAACGAAAGAGAAATGAATTCTCGACAAAAATTCTTATACACTCTTACATCAAAATACTTAAGATAAAGTAGATATTGACAACCGTAATATTTAATCAATTTTTTCCGATTCTGGAATGTTTACATGGATGACTACAAAAGGTCCCATTAAGTGGCCACCTCGCTCACCCGACTTGTCGCCTTTGGATTTTTTCATTTGCGGGTACGTTAAAAATAAGGTTTGTGAAAGAAGATACGCCAATGTAGCTGAGAAAATAGCATTCGTGTTATGTATTAATTCAATTGACGGTAAAAGTATATCGAATGCTACAAGGAGCTTTCATAGGAGACCTTTAATGTGCATACATGAAAATTGTGGTATTTTTGAACATTTAATGTAATTTTGAAAAGTTAAATAATGTTCTATTGAAAGGTCACGGCTACCTTAATTAAATAATACAGTTGTCAATATCTACTTTATCTTCAGTATTTTGATGTAAGAGTGTATAAGAATTTTTGTCGAGAATTCATTTCTCTTTCGTTTACAATAAAAATATACAGGGTGTTCCATTAAAAAAATACTAAATTTGTGATTTTCTCGAAAATGCGTTATTCAATTGTTTTTTTATTAATTGCATATTAATCAGCACCAAAAACACTACTACTTTGCTAATTTAACCTACTTTGTAAAATCAGTAATAACAAAGATAGCAATAGTGCCGAGTTAATTTGAAACAGTCTGTATACATACATACACTACGGTACACGCTCTAGCTTATACAGGGTATACCACGGAACCCGTTCATTAGAAGTTTCTGGGGTCCCTTATTAGTTATGAATTTGAAACTTTCAGGTTAAGGATAACCCATATAGCCTTCTTTTGTTCTAAAATATTTTCGATGATGTACAACTTCCGGAAGGACCGGAAGTCGCCATTCATCTTCTTATTTTAAATGGAACACCCTTATATTATTGCATTTTTGGATTATACAATCGATTCTGCGTAACATTGTATTAGATTATTCTATACCTATCTTCAACTGTTTTTGAGATATTATGATTTTTTTGAAAAATTTGCGCTTTGCGGGGGGATGTTTAATAGCCCACCTTTTGCTCTTCTTTGAACGCAAAACATTCATACTTTACAAACACGAAGTAAAACCATAAGGGTTCACAAAATGCATTTGCAAACCTATCACAGATTATACAGGGCGTTCAAAATTAGTGGCAAAGTTAAAAAACTTCAAACACCAAAAAGTCATTTTTTTCAAATGGAACACCCCGTATATTTTTACATATTTGGAAGGCGATTTAATTTACGCATCGATAAACTATAGGTATCCCTATACCTATCTTTAGCGGTTTTGTAGTTATTAACACTTTTTGTCTAATATTGATTAAAACTGCACTTAAAACTTACGCGCATTTGAAAGTAGGCTATGAGTATGGAAAATAAAATATGGTAATGAGGGTTGAGTGGAAGAACAGGTCTCTACTTTTTTTGTAGACACCTGAACTCCCTTCTTTTGAGAACAAGTGTGCAGTTTTAACGTATTTTGAACAATCTTATGTAATTTAATAGTTTGCTCTCAATAAAAGGTATTATTATTATTATTATGATTATACTTCGGTTTTTATCGATACTTAGGCCAAGCCTGGTTAACTAACCGCACGGATCGAAATCAAGTAAGTATTATTATTATTATTATTATTAGTATGATTAGACAAACGAATGTTTATCTGGATGTCATGCTCATTAAAGCAAACAGGTGGTAAACAGTAAACAATTTTATAAAATGGAAGCAGTTAACGCATATTCCAATACTGATATTTTGAATTTATTTTATATCCATTAAAGTCATTTTTATTTGTTTGTTGTATAAATAAGATCATTAAATTCGTTTTGTAAAAGTAATTGTTTTTCCTGTTGTCATACTCACAGCCTTCTTTCAAATGTGCATAGGTTTTAAGTGCAGTTTTAATCAATATTAGATAAAAAGTGTTAATAACTACAAAACCGCTAAAGATAGGTATAGGGATACCTATAGTTTATCGATGCGTAAATTAATTAACCTTCCAAATACGTAGAAATATACGGGGTGTTGCATTTGAAAAAAATGACTTTTTGGTGTTTGAAGTTTTTTAACTTTGCCACTAATTTTGAACGCCCTGTATAATCTGTGATAGGTTTGCAAATGCATTTTGTGAACCCTTATGGTTTTACTTCGTGTTTGTAAAGTATGAATGTCTTGCGTTCAAAGAAGAGCAAAAGGTGGGCTATTAAACATCCCCCCGCAAAGCGCAAATTTTTCAAAAAAAACATAATATCTCAAAAACAGTTGAAGATAGGTATAGAATAATCTAATACAATGTTACGCAGAATCGATTGTATAATCCAAAAATGCAATAATATACAGGGGGTTCCATTTAAAATAAGAAGATGAATGGCGACTTCCGGTCCTTCCGGAAGTTGTACATCATCGAAAATATTTTAGAACAAAAGAAGGCTATATGGGTTATCCTTAACCTGAAAGTTTCAAATTCATAACTAATAAGGGACCCCAGAAACTTCTAATGAACGGGTTCCGTGATATACCCTGTATAGGAAGGTAGGCCTGGCACATGAATTGCTATGACCTCTCTGTTAGGGTAGTCAACACATAGCATATATTAATAAAGTATATATTACCGCGTCACCATACAATGTAGATACATACATACACTTCCTAGTTTATAATAATAGAAAAATTTTAGTTTACCTGTGTGGTGGCTGATGCTAGGAATACACTACACTCCTTATTTGTACTAATATTTATTTCACTTAGAAGTTATGATTGTATACAACTTACTATTACCATCGTATTATATTTATTGTTTACCTACACACCCCTCAATTTACTAAAACATTTACACTCGACCCGAGTTAGAAACGAACTAATTCATCAATCTACAGACTTTAGTCATAAAATCACGTTAACCTTCGAGACTACACCGGTATAACTTATATAACTTTGTCTGACCGCGTAATGCGCCCATAGTGGCAATTTTTGGTCTAGTTTATGACGTAACTGTGACGTTTTGACATTTGATATTAACAGATTTAAACCGTAAACTTATTTATAAATTTTTTGTGTTGTTGTTTTAATTAGGAAAGGGTGACGATAAGTTTATACCTATCGTGGTGACCGCGTGAACGGTTCGCAGCTTACTACTGAGAGGTAGCTGCAAGCTCATTGGATGACCAATGAGAATGCGGCGTCACCGGTCAAAATTTCTAAAAGCGACGCACCGCAATGCAGAAGACATTCGCTTTCCCATTTCGCTACAGAAAACATCGAGCTGACCTCCAGCTACCTGCTACATGCAGAACCAGCCGACCTCTGCTCAACCCATGGGCAACTGCTCCGTCGAGTTGTTTTCAGGACAGAAGCTTTATATTTCGCCCATCCGTTAAACCTATGTTTCAATATACCGGGTGAATGAGACCAAGGTCTGTAGATGGTTAGGTTAGATGTGTATTGCATAGTTAGGTCGTGTCATACGCTTCCATATTACTTGGGACAAAAATGGCGCTAGGGCCGCCAAATTCAAAATGGATATATTAAATTTGTCAGCGTATACACGCACTTAATTGTTTGTACACTTTCCAATTATAATATTTCAATTTAAAGTCATAAAATTAATAAATTGTACCACTATTTGCATTAAGTCTATTTCAGAAATGGGACAAAAATGGCGTCAGGTGGCACGACCTGACTACCGCAAAAGTTTGTCATGTAAGGACCTTGAATGAGACCACCCGTATCAGTAGTTTATTTAAAGAACGGTGAGTCGTAGAGAGGTAGGGTAAAAAAAGTGATTATAAAAGCCATAATAAAGAATCGAATGGTGATATTATTATTTCTCGGAAAAGTCAGCATTCCTCCAGAATGGCTCGAACTCCAAAATTTTAAATGACACCATAAGTCGGAAAAGGTATATATTGTTTAAAAGATTGTTAAAAAAGAAGAAAGTTTTATAAGAAAAATATTTTATTACTGCCACCCCTTTTAAGTAATATTCGACTAAAGTTGTCAAATTTGAAATTCAGTGTTAACAAACAAAATTGAAAAGTCGACTTTTAAAATCTGTAAAAATGATATATGTGTTCAAAATGTCTTCCATTTACTGCTAAGCACTATTGAGCTCTTCTAGGTACACTATCAGTGGTTCTAATAAGTAGGTACTTTTTGAAAGGGAAGAAAGGGAAGGGAAGGGAAGAAGGGAATGTTCCTAAGTCGTTACTCACGGGTAGGTAATAGGTGTTATTATTTATTCAAAACTAGCGAATAATAAGCATATTATTAAACAGTCGTAGAAAAAATAAATTTTTAATAGTTTAATTAATTAATAAATCGGGTAATCGATGTTTGTATCACGATTATTTAATATTTTTCATTTTTATTTCTGGCCTAATGATTATTTTGTAAATGATGATCATGTATTAAATAATAAATATCTAATTTTAATTTTTTAAATTTTTTATTGCGTTTAATGTTCCGAAACTACTGATTATAACTTTTTTAACAATTGTAATAGTAATTATATTAATTTTGTCCAACAATTGCAAATTGTACAATTCAAAATTTGTCGTGTTTCTTTTTTCAAGTTGCTAATTAATCGATTTGCTTAACGTCGATTAATTGTTGTTTCGATTAATTAGTAAAAATAGTAATCGATGTTTTGTTGTTCGATACCCATCCCTAATAATAATTGTAACACATATACTGGTAATTAGGCAACCAATGCTGCACAACTGTATGTCAAAGTTTCTCCTATTTACACTTTTAAAAAGACCGCCAAGTGGATTTCTTTGCACTTATAAATGTATCTTGCAAACAAGCAGCTCCCTTGGTTACGCCTTCTCCTGGCGGTTCTAAGCTTGGTGGTTTGTAAGAATTTAATACACAATTTTATAATTCGGAGCGCAATATTGTTTCAGCTGAGTATTTCAAACGTCAAAGAATCGCTTGTCAATAATTTCTCCCTCACAATCGGGGATGATGGCCAATTTTTTTTTTTTGGTACAGTTGACCGATATTTATTCGCCCACTTATTTATTCAAGAGGAATGCCCAATTAGTACTAAATTACTCAAAACAACATCTAACATGAGCGTTTGAAACGAGAAGAAATGAATGTTTCCGTTCTTCTAATAATGCTCAGTTTAAAACTTTAGGGTTCCTAGGAAAACATTGGAAAGATGGTTTTAAAATAGTAATTTTGCTAAGGAGCGGATGGGTCCTGATTTATTTTCGGTCAGAATTAATTAAAATTTGTAGGTCATTTGAAAAGAATGCGAAAATAAGGATTTCTTTTAACTGTTCATGTGTGCAGAGTTCTATTTCTTTCGCGGAACAGTTGAAAGTATTTTATAGATTTAAAAAAAATAGCAGGTCGAGTTACAACTGGTTTAATTCCTTATTTATATAATTTATAATTAATTATACATCGACGGGAAGGGTCTACAACTTAATAACAGAACAGGTGTCGTTGTTGCGAAAAAAAGTTTAAAATGTGTCTCCACAACTATATACTTACATGCATAGAGAAAAGGAAAATAAATGAAGGGAAGTTTCTACCACAAACGCGCGTGTTTAAAGGAAAATATACCAAAAACCTAAAAAAACAATATGAAAACGATCTCAACCGAACTTCTTATTACATATCTGCGAAGTCAGTTTTTTAGAATGGGTTAAGTAACATTTTATTCCATGCGCAGTAAAATTAAAGACCAAGGCGTTTATCGGATACCACGCAAAGACTACCTACACACAAACATTCATAGAACCAATAAATAGGCGCATCAGTGAAGGAAAGGTAAAGTATCGCAAAACCGTACAAAGAGATCAACCAACAAAGTCACCGGTTTAACAGTTAACACGTAAAGAAACATAGCACATAACACAGTTTTAGAAAATACCAACATACGAAATACAATGCGTCGCACAATCGGATAGCCATCGAAATTGAAAAACTATCGTTAAACACAAACATCTGGAAACCTGTCCTGGTGAAGTAAGTAGTTACAACAAAGATCGGAAGCGATACATTTAACTAGAACAGAGAATGTAAGGTGAGAAAGTCGTCTGCAAACACGAAATGAAGAAATTATCGGCAAGTTTGAAGGCTGATGCTCGTAGCAAGAGAGCGTGTTGAGACAACTACTAATGACGGAACAAGTACCCAGGATCATGTTAACGAGGGACGGATGCAGCTGTTCTCTCAAAAAGGCAGAGCTATTGAAGGTTTGCCCCCTACACAGGCTGTACTCTTAGAGCCCATCAAGCGCGCTTCTTGTCAGACTGGTCGTTGTTGGTCCCAGATGATGATCACGACTCCAAAGCTGCCATCTCCAAGTGAATGGGGTTGGAACAAGAAGGCTGAGGGTGGCTGGAAAGTATGCCGGACTACCTCACCAGAGGCCACACTCATTACATGTGGTTGCAAGAAAGGTTGCAGAGGACAGTGTTCAAGTGCCAGAAGGTGTCTTTGCGGCGTACTGCTCTGTGTCTGTGTGGAGGGCTCTACTCGGACTGATATGACAAGCTCTAGCTGTTTCAATATTCATACCCTGTCAATTATGTTATGTTTATGGCTCTATAAAAGTTTTACCATAACAACTGCAGATAACAGGTTTTCTGTATGAGATATTTTACCATAATAATACCAATTAGTACTGACAAATGTAAAATATCACTGTTTTAAACTCCATAAAAATATTATTTTGGGCGTGAAAATAGTATGTGTGCGACCATTTTGAAAAACTACTGCCATTTTTGTCACAAGCCAAATCTGCGATGGCCCTATAGTTGAAAACATTCATAAATGTGTATTCTCAGTGTGCACCTAAATTGCATGCTTCTCTCATCAATGGCACAATTGTTTCACATATAATATCTGCAGTACTATATGAGCTAATTATACAAAGAGATCATACTGTGCATCCTTGTTTTCATAGATCTCTGACTTTCTGCATTATGAGATGCATTACTTATGTGATTCACCACCATGCACTGAACGTATAACACCGCACTGTTATATACATTTAAAATCAATATCAAATTAAGGCTTTCATTTGAGTAGGTATTAAACAGCAACTTCAAAGAAAAGGTTATCCTATCATTCAAAATTTTGAATGTTTGCATTTACAATTCAACTTTAACCAGACAGATTTTTTACAAATTTGGTACGTTCAAAAGTCTAACTAATCTCTCCGGCCATAATTTATGCAAAAAACTGAAAATCTCGACTGACCGGCAGTCGCTTATAGAAAGATGATAAATAGTATCTAAATATTTTCTTGGAATTGTTGTAATTTGTTACGTGGTTAATATTTCATTTCCTTGCAATTCATATTCCTTTAGGTGAAAAAAAGCGACACATCTTATTGTACCTAAAGCTGGATTTCCATTACAGCGTTTTGCGTTTTGCGTCGTGCGTCGGTGAAACCTCATTGGTTAATTTGAAATGATTGGGGCGAAACATTTTAAATTAACCAATGAGGTTTGACTGCCGCAACAACGCAAACCGCAAAACGCTGTAATGGAAATCCACCTTAATCCTTTTCTGACCGGCCTTTTAGTGAAAGAAAGAGGTAACCCGTTCTTCATAAAATCCTGCCTTTCGTGCGAAAAAATATCTCTTCACCAAACTTAACAAAAATGATACTTTACTTTTACATACTGATTGTTTGCATTTTAAAATATTACGGAGAGGGCTATCGAATAATTTAATCAACCAACTTCAAAAGTTGGTTACTAAATTCGTCCGAATGTCTGTGTGTCTGTGCGTTGGTCGATGTTACAGGGTTTAGAAAGTTGGAAGTGGTGTCATCTTAGAGGAAATTCTTTACTGATTCGAAATATGTGGGAAATTATTTGATCGGATCACCCGTTCGCCGTCGGGACGCCATTAAAGTCAAAATATACACCCTTTAATATCTCGAGAACGACACATCCTATTACAAAAAGAAAAAACACGTTTCCTATATTTTTTGAAACCTATTGGGTCATAATACGTAAACATGGGGTGAGTTTTGAAAACTTAAATGGGAACACCTATTTTTTATCGTACTTTTGGATTCTCCATAAAAAACTATTCTCAAATTGCAAATTTCACCCTCAACTGCAACCCCTTTTTTGGGAGTGGAAAGGGGGAAAATTGCACATATCCGCAGAAAAACGATCTTTTTTTATTTGTTTTTCCTCTAACATTTTTTCGTGATTTACAAATTGTCCGTCACCCTCTCCGCTCCCATCTCCATTAAGGATGGAAGGGAAAACAATGACTCATTTGTGCAGAGTACGGGGTGCTTTTTGATACTTGTTTATCACTTCTTTCGTCTACATTTACACACGTGGAATGTATTTAAAGGTCATCATCTGTATCTTCAATTTAGATGTGACTTAATTGCTTTGTTTGTCATTTTTGTCTTATCGATACATTAGTATCAAATCTTATTATTTAATGGCCTGTTATTTAAGTGGAAGACAAATAATAATGATTAGGTGTTCGATATCACCAGATAAGCTTATTTTTTAGAATCATTTACGTCGCAATTATGTAACGATTTCAAAATGTGATTTTGTTTTGGAACAAAGCAATCAAATTCTCTTCTTATACTTGTCACCCACACAGTTTTTGTTCTCGACTGAGCTGTTTGGTATTCTTAAAAATAACATCGTGCCGCCACTTTCCTCATTTCCACTCCTCGTAAAAAAGTAAAAAATAATTTATTAAAGTATTAAAAACCCCTACTTTCGATATTTCTATTTCTTTAGCAGCAATAACTGAACCCTTCGACGGTCATTAAACACCACGTTACCAACCTTATCATAATTTCTTCATTTCGTGTTTGCAGACGACTTTCTCACCTTGTTTCTTACGTGTTAAACCAGTGACTTTGTTGGTTGATCTCGTTGTACGGTGTTGCGATACTTTACCTTTCCTTCACCTATTTATTTGTTCTATGAATGTTTGTGTGTAGGTAGTCTTTGCGCGGTATCCGATAAACGCCTTGGTCTTTAATTTTACTGCGTATTCGATATCTTCTTGTTGGTAATGAAGATGGTTTTTGGTTGTACTTTTGGAGGATTCTGGTGATCTTGTGCGTTGTACCTTTCACATACGTCATGCAGCTTTTTAATTTTGTTGCCTCTTCAGGTTGAGATGATCTCTTTCTGCTGGTTTGGGAAGCCATTGTATTATTTTTGTATTGGCTGTTTCTCGAAGTACGTACCTACCTATTGGTTTTTTGTCTGCTAGTTATTTGAATTTTGTAAGTAACATTTAGCCACCGATTGCGTGGTCGTGCCGAATGATGGTGAGGTTTGGTGCTCAGATATCAGTTGGTATCGGTGCTTTTGCAGTGGACTGTATTGCTTTAATTTAGCATAAAAACATGAGTGGCATAATTTTGGAATGTCTTTGAAGTTCGAGGTTCAGGCATGTTGATAATAGCTGCTTGTTTCCTGTTTACCAAATAAGTTAGAATTATTAAGAAATGATTAAAATAGGAAGTAGGAAATATAGTAATACGAATGTAGATTAGGTCAGCATTAGTACAAACAATGCTGAGTAAGTAGGAAGGAAACACTTGTACAATGCAATCGCAGCATACAGGCTAGGTAAACATGACCTAGAGTCTAGACCGTTAAATTATAGTAATATATACGTCATAGAATAAGAATGTATATAAACTTGTAAATATAGATAAATAAATCAGTTTTTGAATGAAAGCCATTTTGTTCAATTACTCAACAGTGGTGTGAGGAACAGTCTACAATTGGTACGAGTGACGGCGTACCCCTCACAACTAAAACCACCAACAACATTCAAAATTTTGCATTTACAATTCATGTAGGTAACATAAGGTAACTTTAACCAGACAGATTTTTACTTCAAATTTTTTAAAAATTTGGTACGTTCAAAAGTCTAACAAATCTCTCCGGTCATAATTTATGCAAACAACTGAAAATCTCGACTGACCGGCAGTCGCTTATAGAAAGATAATACATAGTATCTAAATTGTAGTGTTTGAAGGTCCCCGAATTGGGGAAAACACTACAATTATAATACGAGGAGTTTCCAAAACTAATAGTATCTAAATATTTTCTTGGAACTGTTGTAATTTGTTACGTGGTTAATATTTCATTTCCTTGCAATTCATATTCCTTTGGGTGAAAAAAAAGCGACACATCTTATTGTAATCCTTTTCTGACCAGCCTTTTTATTTGCTTTTACTGTAAGAAATAACCCGTTCTTCATAAAATCCTGCCTTTCGTACGAAAAATATCTCTTCACCAGAGTTACAAAAATGATATTTTACTTTTACATACTGATTGTTTGCATTTTAAAATATTACGAAGAGGGCTATCGAATAATTTAATCAACCAACTTCAAAAAGTTGGTTACTAAATTCGTCCGAATGTCTGTGCTTTGGTCGATGTTACAGGGTTTAGGGGTGTCATCTTATAGGAAATAATTTACTGATTCCAAATATTGTGGTAAATTTTTTGATCGGATCACCTGTTCGCCGTCTGGACGCCATTAAAGTCAAAATATACACCCTTTAATATCTCGAGAACGACACATCCGATTACAAAACCTTTATTTTTTGAAACCTATTGAGTCATAATACGTAAACATCACCCTCACCCCCCTGTGGGGTGGAGCGAGGTGAGTTTTGGAAACTTAAATGGGAACACCTATTTTTTATTGTACTTTTGGATTCTCCATAAAAAACTATTCTCAAATTGCAAACCCCCAACTGCAACCCCTTTTTTGGCAGTGGAAAGGGGGAAAATTGCACATGTCCGCAGAAAAACGATCTTTTTTTATTTTTTTTCGTGATTTACAAATTGTCCGCCATCCTCTCCGCTCCCATCTCCATTAAAGGTGGAAAGGAAAAGAATGACTCATTTGTGCAGAATCCGGGGTGCTTGTGTCTAGGGGGGGGGATATATATTGTATATATATAGTATATGCCGTAATTAGTTACAGATTTGTAGTTGGTTGAAATTAGAATTCTAAGAATTCGCGCTTTTTGATACTTGTTTATCACTACTTTCGTCTACATTTAGACACGTGGAATGTATTTAAAGGTCATCATCTGTATCTTCGATTTAAATGTGACTTAATTGCTTTGTTTGTCATTTTTGTTTTATCGATACATTAGTATCAAATCTTATTATTTAATTACCTGTTATTTAAGTGGAAGACAAATAATGATTAGGTGTTCGATATCACCAGATAAGCTTATTTTTTAGAATCATTTACGTCGCAATTATGTATAACGATTTCTTCAACTTGGTAGTAGGTATAAAGCAGTCAAACTCTCCTCGCAAATGTGTCCCCTACAAAGTTATTAATTAATTATTATTGTTCGCGACAGAACTGCTTCGTTTTTTTGATATTTCATCGTGCCGACACTTATTTCTTCCAGAAGACTTCCTCAACTTAGTTTGCTTATTCCAGTTGAATGTTTCGCTTTTGATCCTGATGATGGCAGGAAGCAATCTTCAGGACAGGTTTCCAGATATTCAGTGACCTTGGGTATCATGTCTGGTGTTCTTGTCTGATGGTCGTTTTTCAATTTGGATGGCTCCCGAAATGATGCGACGCATTGTATTTTGTAATGTTCAACACGTTCTTACACGTGTGATACTTGATCGATCTTTTAATTTCTAAATGAATTTGAATAAACATTATGAAACCTCTACTAATAGATTCATAACGCATTGTATAATGTCCACGTGTTGTCCTTTTATCTTGAGAATATGTGTAGAGGGGGTTAGCTCATTTTTAGTTACATTTTTATGAGTGTGCTGAACATCTTCAAGTCGAATGGAAATGAAATTACAATGGAAATAGACATCGAATTGAAATAAAAACACTAAACGAGAATCTCAAATGGCAATCGAGATTCATAAAACTTTAAAATAAATATATCGTTAGAACATTTTTACTTTTTAAATTAAAATGAAAATACATCAATGTCACAATACATTGAAATAGAATGAAAATTGGAAGTTATAACGAATGCGAATAGAATTATAATAACAAGTTAAAAGACATAAAAATGCATGTTCAATAGAAATTAATATTACAACTGTAGGACATAAGAGAAAACATTTTAATTTTTTTATTAAAATGGAAATACATTATATATGTCATAAGAAGCTAAATTAAAATTAAAATTGAATTGCAACGAACTCTAAGAATGTATGAGCCATTTATATATGGTTAGGTAACATGTTTAAAAATCAAAATGGTAGAATCAATTATTTAACTATTATTTTAATTAACAGCAATAAAAACACTGTATTTAGCATTTTCCTGGCTGACGGTCAGTTTTAACATATCATAAAATTGTTATTGTTCCATACATTGTTAGATACCAAATTTAAAAATGTTGTAGCACACATACTTCTCAAAAGTCGAAAGCCCATAACTGTTGATTATTGATATAATTAACTGGTTTTATAAGCTCTAACCGAAAATTTACTATTTTCCAATATACGGAAACTAATGAAAAAATTCTTGTTTTAAATTCTAAATTTGTGTTACTGAAATCAAGCTACATTATTGAAAACAAAATTTGTTTTGTTGTAATTCAAAGTAAATGCTATGATTATCGTGAAAGAAAGAGATCTGCAAACCACAACAATCTGATCTTTTGCAAAAAACCATGCGCTTCATAGCAATAGTGTACGACAACCGATACCCCGCGCACTGCACTTCACCGAGCAAACCGAAGCATCCATCGTTTTTTCCAAATTTCTTTAGAAAAAAACCATGTATAATGACATTTTTTTTTGAATCGTGTTACATCACAACATAATTGGTTTACCTTTTTATGTTACTGTCAATATTATTAATATCGAACTTTCAGGTACTCAGTTACACAAGATGTCGTTTTTTTATTATAACTTTAAGACTAATAAACCAATTGGCCTCAAAAGCATCTCACATCGACAAATAAGTACTAAGATACAAGCTTCTAAAGTCAGGGACCTTGCATTTTTACTCGGATGGTAGTGAATGTTCAAATAAAAAGTGCTTAGGTATAGACAAACCCAAGCACTAACGGTAATCTTAACCTTGGTCAGGCAACCTACGATCTAACTATTAACAGCCAAGCGCCAACGCTAACAATAGGTGTTTTCTATTTCCACGTTGTGGTAGACCTAAGTCAGCTCTGTCAATAACACACCATTCGTTTTATAAAAATAATTTGACTCAGTTCTCAATAACCCTATTCGTTTTAAAAGCTTTATTTAAGTTTTATATTAACCTGAGGCAGAAATGTCTACATGACGCAAGGCACTTTAATCACGTGATGATTGTAACTTTACCTAACCCTGTGGCGATGCAAAAAGAAAACACCTAATAATTTTTACTCTGTAAACAAAAATAGCAACATTTCTATACAGTGATAATAAATGCGCGCTCGTGAATTTATCTAAGGTGTTGATTCTCGAGTTTGTAACCATGGTAATAAAATTTTCGTGTAAAAAGCAATTTTATCGGGGGTAAATACATAAGATGTTGATTTTTTATCAACAGTAAGATCATAAGTGCTCAACTCTTGTCGGCAAGATTTTTATTTTGTATGAGTTGGTTGCTTGGCAATTAAACGAGATCAAATTGACGAAAAGACCCGAGCGCGAAGCGCGAGGGTTCTTTTCCCAAGAATTTGATCGAGTTTAATTACCTTTTAGCAATCAATGCTCATACAAAATAAAAATCTTGCCTGACAAGAGTTGAGAACGAATGATCTTCGGTTGGAGAATTAACTGAATGAAGCTTCGAACATATAACAAAAGGAAGGAATATCCCTATAGTTTAGTAGATGGTACAATGTAACGGAAGTTACGCAGGCTTTACGTCACAGTGACGTAACAGTAAACCATTTGTGATTGGTCAAACGGGTGTAGCGTGCAGTTTGTCGATTTAAAATTAAAAAGTTACCAGTAGCGTAGAATTCATTATACGGTTAAGAACATAGAGAATGTGCAAAAAATTAGAAATATGCATACCAAATTAATTATGTTTAAAGGGCAATAAAATTTTAAAAAAATTTATGCATTTTATTTTGTTTACAGCAGGCGCGTAAACATACAAATGTTGGATTTACGACCCTGCTTAACAGTACACCAATGACTCGACGGAATACGTCACAGTAGGTAGCCATATTGGTAAACCATTAATGTTACTCATTTTGCCATATACATGTTCCTTCCTTTTGTTATATGTTCGAAGGAATGAAGCGTTAAATACGTCAAATTTTTTACTTTTGTCAAAATGACATTTGATTTTTTTAAATAGGTTGGTAAAATAATTCTAAACCAATGAGGTAGCGGCAAGAAAAGTAGCATGCATTCTTTTCAGTTAAAGAAACTTGTGATTGGTGCATGTGACACTATTCTTAATGTCTCATTGGTCTACAACACTATGAAGTTAATTATCACTTATAATTGCACAAGAGGTTTGTATTTTACCGAGTAAATTTGGGTTGTTTAATAAGAATCTGTTGCCTAGCAATTAGACGAGAAAAACTGTCAACCAATAAAAATGCGACACCGAAGGTGGAGCATTTTTAGGTTGACAGTTTTTCGAGTCAAATTGCTAAAGGAAACAGATTAGAATTTAAACAACACAAATTTACTTGGTATAAATACAAATCTCGAGTGTAATTCGGCAGGACAATTTAACGAACAAGAAATTTAGAAATCCATTCGTAACTTTACCTAATGGACTCATTCTTAAAATAACACAAACATCATGCAATAAATTATTCGCAAATGTCAAACTATGTATTTATACGGCGGGCACGGATACTGCGATAGTTGATTAGAATTTGAAAGTGAAAAAACCACTAGTGTAATTGTCGAGAAAATTGCTTTTTACACGAAAATTTTATTACCATGGTTACAAACTCGAGAATCAAAACCTTAGATAAATTCACGAGCGCTGTTGATTCGAGAGTTTTTACCAAATGGTAATCAAATTTGAGTTCCTTAAAAAGCAATTTTATCGAAAGAAAAAAATTAACATCGAATGTATTTTAGGGAGATTAATGCACTACTTGTAGTATTTCAAAAAAAATTTTGACGTTTGACGAATTGCTATGAGCCTGCTAAATTTCGAGTTTATAGTTAAATAAAAAGCAATGAAAGTATGTTCTAAAATGTATGTAAGAGAGAGAAGATGAAACAAGGTGAAAATTTTTATCACTTATTAAAAATGTACCTATAATAGCTTTTTATCGATTATTGGTAATTCAAGTAGTATTTTTTCAGAGAAAATGCTATGTGATTGGTCGTTTTAAACGAAATTCATTAATTTCATTGGTTTATTTTTCTGGAGTGTATTAATCGATAAAAAATCTTAGTATTTTTCAACTAGGATTCCCGTTTTCGGATTAGTGCGCTTCATTGAATCGCCATATGAACTAAGATTTACTTGTTAGTCAGAGGTTCTACAACAATTTTAGATAATGGATTCTTTAATGAATGATAATTTTAAGTACCTACTTACATATTTATAAGTAATGAAATAAATTTATTGGTGATATAACGCAAATCAGATAATGCACAAGTATACAAATCTTTATTTATTTAACAACTGAAAAAAACTATTATTCAACTATTTTAACAAGTATCTATAACTTTAGTTACCAAGTTATATTAATTAAAGAAACATAACTTAAACCAGGATACTACAATCCTCCCCTTCATAAATTTAGCCGCTGTACTGGCTTACAAATTCTTTTTGGTCTACTGTTTACTTCAGCTGACACTGCCTGTTGGGTTTTAATCAGCTCTACTTCTACTCTTGGCACGCATGCTCTATTTACACTTAACCGCGTTTTCTCACCAGAAGCCGCTGCTTCCTCCAATTCTACTACATCACCTCCATCCCGTAAAATTTGGTTCAGGTGTCGCTTCCAGATTTGGTCATTCTCTAATTTACACAAATATATTCTCCCATCACTTCCTCAATTACGGCCTTTGCCCAAGTTTTTCGATTAGGGTTTCTATAGTCTCTACATAACACCCTATCTCCCTCTTTAAAAACCTCATTTCGACTCCCTGTATTATTTTCTCTCTTGCACTCATAATTCTTATTTACTAGTAAGTCTAACCTTGTCATTAATTTATGCTTAAATACTAAGCTACTAGGTACTACCCCTGTACTATTATGTACCGTGTTTCTATAATGAAACAAGTATCTATTAATTACAGTTTCTAAAGATACATTTTTACTGTTCTCGTCTTTCAACGCTTTATACAATGCTTGCTTAACAGACTTAACTGCATTTTCAGCAATTCCATTTGTCGCAGGGTGGTAAGGTGGAGATGTCCTTAGATTAGGAAAGAGAGTGGATAGCGCACGCCCTATGTACGCATACACTCGCAAGTGTGACTGAAATCAAGCGATCTCGCCATTACTTTGGAGTCAAACAAAGCGTTTCTGTCATTGTGACGTTTGGTGTTTTTATTGCAAACGCGCTTAAATAAAGAAGTGACAGTGATCGGTATTATAATGGTTGTATGTGCATCGTTATCGTGCAACAGTCGTACGGAGAGAAAAGAGCCAGGGATTTCATTCCACAGGTAAAAAAGAACTGAAATTAATTCATGTTTTTATAACTAGATTATTACCAAAATCAAAAGTTTAAATGAAACGTTTCGAACGCCTTTTGCCAGTGGCGTAGGTCAAAAATTCTCAAATCCTTTAAGTAATAAACGCTGTAAATTGATTTTCATAATCTAAGAATTGATCAGTACTTCCACATTGACGACCGCTTACGTTTATTTTTCCTAATAAATCGAAAGTTTTTCCTTAATATACCATATACAACACTTTGCCATTACGTGATGTGATGTGGAAGTACTAGTAATTGCAATTATTTGTAGTGCTTTATTATGATAAACTATTATCTTCATAGCAGTGTAGGTACTTATGCTTAGTTATATGTTGTAAGACTTGTTTTTGTTGTTGTAGATTTTATATGCTATACTGCATTTGGTAAAGATCTTTGCTGTATTTTAGATTTCCAAGGGATGAAACAATACGTCAACAGTGGATTAAAAATATGAAACTGCCATATGATTGGTCCCCAGCTGAGTATCATAGATTGTGCAGTAAACACTTTGAAGAAAAATTTTTTTATCGCACTAATCATAAAGTAAAATTATTGAATGAAGCCGTTCCTACTTTTGAACAAGTGCCACAGTATTTACAGACGATAACTGTAAGTTCACAATGAGTGTAATGATACAATAAATGTTTTATCTTAAAGTACTATTTATTAGGAAAGAAGATCGCGCAAACGCAGTCACGTCGCCAGTCAACCAGCTGTACATTCTGGATTTCCATGTTCTTTACGACCTGACCATGTAATTCCGTCGACTTCGAAACAACATTTTCTAGCTCATACAACTGCACAACAGGATCCGGCAGTTCCATCCACATCTCAGCAGGAAAAATCAGAACCAGACACACCTCGTAAAAAAAAACTGCGCCGGCAATTGTTTATGGAAAAGTTGAAAAGCAAAAACAAAACCCAGAGGATAAAAGTGTTGGGTCAGTCGTTGAGGAGATCAAAAAAACGCATGTGGTCGTTAAAGCAGTGCGTCAAGAGTCTTGAAGAAAAAAATTTGGTATCAATGGAAAACTGTAAATTACTTTCAAATATGACTAGGGTAAACAAGGAACTATTAGCCCGGAAAATAGGAAAAAAAGTGAAATATCCGCCTGAATTGAGAAAGTTCGTCATGACTCTAAATTTTTTTTCTCCAAAAGCATATGAATACGTACGCACTATCTTTGATACGTGTCTACCCCACAAGAGTACCATAGGAAGATGGTATAAAACTGTTAATGCCGACCCAGGGTTTAGCACTGAAAGTTTAGAAACATTAAAACAACATGTGGCAGCGACGTCAAAGCAAATAGTTGTTTCCTTAGTTATAGATGAAATTGCGATAAGGAAACATTTAGAGTGGGACGGGAAAAAATTTCACGGATACGTGGGCTTTGGAGTAGATTTGGATGATGATTCCGCGTCGCTTGCAAAAGAAGCATTTGTTGTCATGGTGGTGTGTATCAATGGTACGTGGAAAATACCAGTAGGATATTTTTTTAGTGATGGGTTGAACGGTCAACAAAAAACGTTCATTGTTACACAAGCAATAGGGCTCGTTCTGGAAACAGGCGCTTTAGTGAAATCATTGACATGTGATGGTGCAGCTTCCAACTTATCAATGGCAACACTACTAGGTTGTAACCTTCAACAACCAAATACGAATACCACGTTTGTGAGTAATTCAAAACTTGTTCGGTTCTTTTTAGACCCGTGTCATGTTATTAAACTGATACGTAATACTCTTGGCGACAAAAAAATCTTCGTTGATGATGAAGGGCAACTAATAAAATGGGACTACATCAGTTCATTGCATCATTTACAAGAATCTGAGGGAATGCATTTGGCAAATAAACTGCGCCGAGCCCACGTGCATTTCTTTAAACAAAAAATGAAAGTTCGACTGGCAGTACAGCTACTTAGCGAATCGGTTGCCGACTCTTTGGAGTATTGTGAGCAAACTTTGAATCTTCCACAATTTCAGGGTTGTCAGGGTACCGTGAAATTTATTAGAATAATCAACACATGTTTTGACATTCTTAATAGTAGATCTATAGTTGCCCCGTCTTTTAAAAAAGCTTTGTGTGCAAAGAACATTGAACAAACTACTATATTTATTCATTACGCGACGAATTATCTTTCACACCTAAAACTGTTGGATGATCAACCGCTTATAACTTCCACACGAAAAACGGGTTTTATCGGGATGATTGCGTCTTTATCAAGTGCTTTAGATTTATACAACGACATTGTTGGATCAGGGACATTAATGTATCTCCCGCTATATAAAATTAGCCAAGATCATGTGGAGCTATTTTTTTCGTCTATAAGGTCGCGTGGAGGATGGAATAATAACCCTACTTGTCGGCAGTTCACAGCGGCCTATAAACGCTTATTAGTGAGAGCCGAGATACGAGAAGGGGGTTTAGGTAATTGTTTACCTTTAGAACAAATCTCTATTTTACACGCCTCTAGCAGACCAGGTGCAGCAAACACCTTACTTGCTACACCAGAAGCTGTCATCAACGGAAGTATACCCTTAACTGTGGTAGCTACTGAAGATGAAAATTTAGAACAAATATTTGAAGAACACAGTTACATCGTCAATCAACATATTATGTCCAAATGTTCCGAGCAAGTTATTATTTATATAGCAGGTTTTGTTTCTAGAAATTTACAAAAGACCATTAAATGTGAAAGTTGCGTTGGTGCTCTGTCTGGAAACAAAGACAATTTTTTGTTTTCATTAATCTCGCAAAAAAACCATGGTGGTTTGATTTACCCGTCTCAAGACGTTATACAGATTTGCCGAAAAACGGAGATCTCTCTACGTGCTCAATTACACGACATACACAACCCACGTCTGATTCTAATGTTGTGCACAAAAGTTGTGCGCTTTTTTTTAGATCGGCAGGTTTTTAGATGTTTAAATAGTCATATTTTAGAAAATACTGTGAACCATTTGTATTATTTGATACAGGCAATTTGTAGAATGTATTTAAACATTCGGCTACATTTTATTGGTAAATCTATGTCACAGAAAGATTCAATTCGTAATCATCTGACTAAGATGATATTATTTAAAGGTCAATAAACGTTGTTCTCATTTTGTGTTTAAATTATCCAAAAAATGTGATTCGAAAAGAACGCAAGTAGGTAGGTGTCTTTCTGAAGTTCCTTGCATTTTTTGAGGATGTAACACCGTATATAGTTCTGTCGATAGTGCGCCGCCTATGGTATCCAGAGTTTTAATTTTCTCTATGGTGGTATCCTTGCTTTGGAGTCATTTGGTCACAGTTAGAACGTGTGTGTGCGCTATCCACTCTCTTTCCTAATCTAAGGAGATGTCAAAAACTTTATTCCATTATTAACAAGGAAATTAGAAAACTCTCCTGACACTAGCTGTGAACCATTGTCAGTTACCACCACCCTGGGCAAACCATAACGTGCAAATGATTCTCTAAATTTCTCAATGGTGTGTTTAGCATCGGTAGACGCCATAATAAATACTTCTGGTCATCTAGTATACGTATCAACAATGATTAACATCATCCTACCTTTGATCGGTCCCAAAAAATCAGCATGCACTCGTTCGTACATATAAGTCCCTTTCACACAAGGTATTACTACTGCCTTGCTAGGTTCCCTCCTACAACTGCCACATACTTTACAATTATGAACAAATTTTTCAATTTCATGGTCCAATGAAGGCCACCAAAAATATGCCCTTGCACTGGTTTTCATATTAGTTATTCCACTATGAGTTCCATGTAACTCATGTAACAGTTGTGATCGTAATTTAAATGGAATTATTACACGAAATCCCCACATTAAAATTCCATTATCTACATAAATTTCCTCCCTTCTACTATAAAATGGTTTTAAAATATCATCAACCACATTAGGAAACCCGTACCGTACATAATTAACTACCTTGCCTAAAACTGAATCCCGTCTTGTTTCTGCTCTCACCTTATATGCATCAATTGGTATTAATTTCTCCATGAAATTCAAATAATCTACCTCCTCCTCAATAATCTCATCACTTTCATTTAACGGTAGCGCATCTGCTTGAACGTTCGCAGACCCCCTTATATATTTAAACGTATAGTCAAAACCAGATAAATACATCGCCCATCGTTGTAATCTCCCTGCCGCCATTTTAGGAAGACTTCTATATTCTCCAAAAACTGCAACTAAAGGTTTATGATCCGATACAATTTCAAATTTTCGACCTGCTAAATATTGATATTATTTTTGTACCGCTCAATAAACCGCTAACGCTTCCTTTTGAAACATTGCATATTTTTGTTCAGCTTTGTTTAATACCCTCGAAATGAAACAAATGGGAAGTCCTGTTCCGTCTGACATAACACTCAATAATGTTGCACCAATTCCGTAGTCTGATGCATCACAAGCTAATCGAATTGGTCTACTAGGATCAAAGTGTACCAAGATATTATCCGAAATAATTTCTTTTTTATCAAACAAAATGTCTCTTCACATTGCTGCGTCCAGAAAAATTTCGTCTCTTACTAAGCAAATTGTATAACGGTTTTAACTTTACAGCTAAATTACTAATAAATTTCGAGTAGTAGTTTATCATTCCTACAAATGCTCGAACTTCCGTTAAATTCTTTGGCCTAGGTAATTTTACAATGGCTTCTATTTTTTTTGGATCCCTCTCTAACCCTACACTTGATATTTTATGACCCAAATAAAAAATATGTTGCTTGAAAAATTCACATTTCTGTAAATTTAATCTAAACCCTGCTTTACTTAATCTAGTAAACACCTCTGTCAAATTTCTCAAATGTTCCTCCTCATCTTTACCCGTCACCACAATATCGTCTAAATAATTTACCGTTCCTTTACAACCCTGCAAAACTTTCTCAATTATACACTGAAAAATTGAACATGCAGGCTTTGTACCAAATGGTAGCCTGTTTACTTTAAAAATACCATAGGGTGTACTCCAAGATAACAGTTTTGATGTTTGATCATCAACTACTAGTTGATTGTACGCATTTAAAAAATCGAGTTTGGTAAACTTTTGTCCTCCTTGCAATGCTGCAAAAATTTGATCAATAAGAGGCAAAGGGTAGTTATGATCCTTTAAATATTTATTAATTGTAATTTTGTAATTAGCACACAATCTCACGTCTACCCCATTTGCTTTTAATACTGGTACCAAAGATGTACCCCAAGCTGCATTATCTACTTTTTCAATTACCCCTTCTTTTTGTAACCTTAATAATTCCAAATTTACTTTATCACGAAATGCGAAGGGTATTTGTGGTGCCTTATGGAAAATAGGCGTTACACCTTCTTGTATTTTCAAACTAATTTTGTCATACTTATATTCTCCCAACTCTTGTTTAAAAAGTTGTGAAAATCTTTGTACTAGATTATTTAATTTAACATTTGCAACAGTAGTTACACTAACCTCGTTCACTCCCACTAAATCATTCAATAATATCTTATTTTGCGAGTAAATTTTAGTACCCATCAAAGAAAGATTAAATTTCATAAAAATATCTCTGCCAAGTAATGCTCTATTTGCACCTTCAACTATTAACAAAGAAAATGGCATCGACAACTCACCTATTGTAACTGTAACCGATATCTGGCCCTTAGGTTTTATTATGGGTCCATTATAATACTTTAACACCACATCGCAAGTTTCTAATTTTATTTCTGAAAATGCTTATTATAAAATGTTAATGGCAAGCATGATAATCCAGCGCCCGTGTCAATTTCCATTTTTATAGGTACATCATTAATTAACACGTCTGCAAAAACTGGATTCATGTACTGATCTACTTCTAAACTAAAAATATCTATATTAAACATCTCAACTATAGCACCTTGCTCCTGTGAATGACATGGTTCATTATCATTTGCGATCTCAACAAAATTATTTTGGTTTAACTTTCGTTTACATGCAACTGCAATATGTCCCTTTATATTACATTTTGAACATTTATAATCCTTAAATTTACATATCTTAAAGTTATGCCTCGGTTTATTACAATGAAAACATAAAAGTTCTTTATTTACCGACTTATCCTTGTCCTTGCCTGTTCCAAATTTCTTTTGTGGATCATCTCTCTTTGAATTTGAAATGCTTTTACCCTTCTCTGCAAAATTTAGATCTACTTTCTTGGATTCTCGCATTGCTGCTTCCTTCGCCAACGCAATTTCCACTAGTTCTTGTAAAGTTTTAACGGGCTTCTCTTCACACAACCGATCTAGTATAGGTCCCGCTTTAAGACCAACAACAAATTTGTCCTTAATTCTTTCGTCTAACAACTCCTTAAATTCACAGTCGGCTGCTACTCTTCTAACCTTAACGTACCATTCGTTGATGGTTTCATTCGTCTGTCGTAGTACATCAAAAACAATTCGCCGTCTAAAATGTGACATCTTTGATTGAAACTGGCTGGCTAACATTGTGCATAATTCATCGAACGTTTTCTCATACGGTTTACTTGGATAACATAAATTCTTCAGAATTTTATACACTTCTTCTGACACTGATGTAATTAAAATCGAAGTTTTGCGACCGTCATCAACCATGTCCGCCTTTAAAAACTCTCCCAGTCTCTCAGAAAATATCTCCCAATCATCTCCAATTTCAAATACATTAATTTTGGACAAATTTCCAGTGTTAAATACTGTCACTTTGACATTTTCCATTTTGAAAATGATTAACAAAAAAATGTATTCTTTTTAAATTTTCAATGAAAATCAGACCTTTGTCCGAAAACAACTTAAAATTATTAATACAAACGTAAAAATACTTGCGGCCTTTTTTCTCTCGTCGCCAAATTGATATAACGCAAATCAGATAATGCACAAGTATACAAATCTTTATTTATTTAACAACTGAAAAAAACTATTATTCAACTATTTTAACAAGTATCTATAACTTTAGTTACCAAGTTATATTAATTAAAGAAACATAACTTAAACCAGGATACTACAATTGGTATCTATATAAGAATTTTGATGTGAATCTGTTGTTAGTAAACGCCATGCACAATTCATTATGCATTACCTACACTAATGTAAAATTTTGAGAATCTCTGGCATTCGAAAATAGTTGTAGTTTTGCGTCCAACATAAACTACTGTCATCTCTTTCTGCCACATTGCGGTTATTTGTACAATATTTTAATGCTTATTGTGTGCTTAAAGCAATTTATCTATCTCCGTAAATCCTACGTTTCTGTTGCTTAGAAGTACAACCACAATTTAAACAGAGATAAAAGACAAAAAGTTTGCGTTTACTAATATAAAGCGCCAATTCGAAAACGGGAATCCTAATTGAAAAATACTTATATTTACCCCCGATAATAAATGCGTATAATTTTGATAGTGTTTGGGAACCTAAAAAAATACCGGTATTACTTAAAAATAAAAGGATTACGATTCCGGTTCATGTTTTAAGTAAAATACAAATAAAGGTTTGGGTTCTGGTTTCGGTTCTTTTCGGTTTCGGTTCTGGTTCCTGAAACGTACCATCTATTTTTTGCAAAAAGTAACACAAGTGTGCCCTAGATAGTTTATAAATACATATAACTAAGTATAGTTTTTATATGAAAATAAACATCATTATTGAAAAATTTATGGAAAGACCTGAAATGCAACACGACGAGAAAATTGTTTCGTTTTCTACTCATTTCTTATGTTTTTGGCTTCAAAATGTTTTAAGACGACTATACAACCTAATTATTTCAGCTGTTTTTAAGTCTTTACTCTAGCGCTTTTACTTCAACGGAAAAGCGAATTTTGTAGAGACTTGCAACGAATCTAAAGCGGCTGTTGAAGAAGTACTAGTGTTTTTGACATTAACGACCCAAATTATTCTAAAAAAATTTTTTCGCGAGAATATTCTACGAACCAGAAATATGTACTGTTGTTATTGGTAGCCCGCAGTGGTGGGCCAAGAGGGGAGTAAAAAGGAGTAAAATATCTAGTGTCATACAAATCTAAAAAATATATAAATGAAAATAATATTGGGGCAGGTTTTGCAATAAATGCGTTATGACAGCGTGTTTAATTGCATTTATGTCTTCGAGTAAGAAGAATCGGGACTTAGGTACCTACAGTCCTACATCCTTATATTTTGCTCTCACTCTACGTTCTCTGTAGATTGAGATGACGGTGGTAAATCGGGATATGATATCAATCAATCAGTTTATTGAACCATTCAATATAAATTAATATTGTTTGGTTAAGTCAAATGATTCTACCACAGATGTTAATTTACATTGTATACTAACAATACTACAACTAGTACAGACTATTACACTTATGGACATTACATTGGTGATGTAAGTATTCGTCAATGCTATAGAAGCAGTGTCCTAAAAGAAATTGTTTTAAAATGTTTTTGAATGGTACAAATGGTAGGCTTTTTTTGTACTTGTCTAGTTTATTATATAGTTTTAAATTGGTTGAGTTATTAGTAGAGATTTTAAGTCTGTAATTTGGAATATAAAGTAAGCCTTTATTTCTAGTATTTAAATCATGTCTGTCTTGAACTAATTCGTAATTGCTCGCATTTTTATGTATTTCTCTTAGAATATAAAAAAACAACAGAAACGTTTGTTTACATTGGTTGGTGAAGCCAGGACAAGGATAGCCTAATTCAGTCTTATTTATTGTACTTTGCAATGCAATGTTGCCCAATTGTCATCATCACAAATAAAATAGTAATTAAAATCTACAAATGTCTATAATGTGTTATTAAAAATGATAAACTAAATCTAAAACATTAAGCGATTGTTAAATGTGTACAACCTTTATTAATCTACCTTCTTAAATAAAATCTTCCATAGGTACAAAGTGAATCCGATTTGACAACAGCCGTAATTTTGCGTGCTGTCAATTATTGTAAATTAGTTGTTTAAATACAAGAAGGATTATTTTGTTCTACATTTAATTATTAAAACGGAAAAGACAATAAAGCCGCGATGGTGCTTTATGTGCAAAAGAACCCTTTTACGGACGTTCAAGGGCAAATAGAAAATATAACCTTAAATCGTTGATTAATCAACGCTGACATAGGTAGCAACGTTCATAGACGTAGAAAGAAATTTTAAAGGGGAACGTGATTATTTACTTAAAATTTGAAGGAGAAGTTTAGATTATTGCCTATTTTAACGGCAGAAGTGTGTATCTGAAGATGTCCCGTATTCATATTATACAGTATTTATGCAATGTTTATGGTGTAATAATGTATTTAATATTGTTATAATTTATATTGCTCTTATATACAGTACGCCACTGAACATTTAGTCTTGTTGTTTTTTCTTCTCTCTTTTTTTCCTGCGCACTCTCTTGTCCATGTTGGCTTCATGTTTTAATAACGTTCGTATATGGAAAGGCGTATCTGTACCTTTCTATAATCTAAGGTATTTCTAGTAAAGTGTAGTAGATATATAGCGATGGTAAGGTCATTATTTTATATTTTTTATAGTATTCACCACAATGATCTCTTGGTCCGATTTGCGCAATTATCCTTATGACTTTCTTTTGTAATTTAAATATTTTTATTGCATGACCTGAACTGCCCCAAAGAGTGATGCCATAACTAATTCTCGAGTGTATGAGTGCAAAATACAACATTAAGATGACTTGATCGTTCACTGTTATTCGTAATTTCCTTATTAAGTAAATATTGGAAGCTAATTTGGTAGATACTGAATCAATGTGCGCTTTCCAGTTTAATTTATCATCTAATATAAAACCCAATAAATTGACAGTGTGATTTTTCACTACGCGAGTGTTAGTAGAAAAAGTAATTGTTTGAGTTTTTTTAGTATTGTTTAATAATTTATTTGTATTTAGCCAGCCTTCTGTTAAATATTATTTATCTTACATATTATTATTTATTTTAGGTAATGGTTTTCCTACATTGGGAGCAAAGTCTCGTCCAAAATGTCTCCTTATCTACTACTATCATTCTTTATCGGACGATAAGGCGCATTGGGGTACTCGAAGTTACATATAAATACGTTCTCTTGCCTGCTAGAATCTAGAAGGAGAGAAGCAGCCATTATGAAAATAACTCTTGTATTTCTTATTGCCATTTTACACATGGCCGCAAGTGCCGTACCCGCCGGATGGGAATGTACGTGTGAACTTGCCCCTTTTGTTTGCCCGGCTGGTTATGTAAGCCGGTAAGTATAATTACTTCAAAGATAATTAATTACCTTAGAATAATGACGCTTTATTAATTCTGTGTTGCAGTGGTTACAACCCAAGTATATGTGCTGTTAAATTTAGTAACAGTGCTTGTTGTAGAAGAATAATTTCTTAAGAAATTAAAATTTTGTATATTCTCTATGTTTTCAAAATATTAAATAAATAAATAGTGACTTTATTGTGATGACAATTTTTCAAAATAGAGTAAGGTTCAGTTATGAGCGATCTTCTATTCTTGCAACATTATATACGGACCCGCACATAGTACATAAAGTAACTAATCTATAATAACTATAATTTATCAAAAAGGTGACAATAGCTCGCAATAGCTATAATGATAAGCAAATATTAGACAGTATAAAAAAGGAAAGCGAAAGAAAGATAATATATTAAAATAAAATAAAACAGATCCTTGAAACTTTAATTTCCAAATTTAATATTGTTTTCCTTAAATTTGGCGGATAGTCTAAATATTGATGAACAACATTTGACGGTGACACTGCATTATATATAAAACTGGGCCTAATGTGTATTTCGGGATCGTAAATGTATCAGTTTGTAGATTTAGTGACTGTTTGCAGGAGTGTCTCACCATAGAAATAGTGAGATTTATATTTCATCAATTGTTGCGGGTTATTTGCATGGTAGGATATAATTAAACTTAGTGATTAAAAAGAATTCGTGTATTTTTCAACAAAATAAAGCGTACACGTACACCCTAACATGCTTATGCATTCTACCATTACCATTGCCGTTGCCGGTCTCAAACCCGTCTTTCAGTCGCGCAAGCTCAGTGGGACAATTTATAAATCACAAAAAATGTTGGAGGAAAGAAAAGTAAAAAAGATCGTTTTTCTGCGGACATGTGCAAGTTACAAAGTCGTATTAAAAGGCTGAGAAGGTCGATAAAAACTAAAATTAGGGTTTCCTATTAACAGCACAAAATGAATGTCGAAAACTCGATAATTGACGACCACAAGGAAATTTGGTCATTTATAAGATCAAAGGCCAAGAGTAGCAGAATACCTGGCAAAATGACGCACCACAATAACACCTCAACACATCGTAAATGCTTTTAAAGACTATTTTGCCTCTGTCTATCTCTTACCTGGTAACATTAGTTCGAACACTTCGGACGGTTATATCCTACCAGCTATTAATGTAAGCTGTATCGACGAACCCATGGTTGAAAATGGCATCAGTTGCATGAAAAATAAGTACACTGCTGGCTATGATGAAATTCCATTACTTCTTGTTAAATCGCTCAAAAGTGTGTTTACCTCCCCACACGCTTCGTCAACAATGCTTTTCAGACATGTGGAAAGTAGCCAAGATATGTCCAATATATAAATCAGATAATCCAGCATTAATTTCCAATTACAGACCAATTAGTATTTTATCCGTCTTTGCTAAGATCTTTGAAGTTGTTCTGATATAAGCAAATTTATCTAACTGTTAAAAACCATATCTCGCCTACATGGCTTTATGAACGGTAACGAGTTTAGCTTGTTTCACGGATTATTCATGTAAAATTCTGGATAGGTAGACGCAATTTATATGGATTTGCAAAGGCTTTTGATACCATCCACCATTTAATAAATACTTAACTTTTACTACCTATTACTAATGACGTGTGTAAGCTTCAAGTATGGACACGAATAAATATTATTATTATTATGTACTTCGATTGTTATCGATACTCAGGCCAAGCCTGGTTAACTAATCGCACGGATCGAAATCAAGTAACGATTAGTCCTACTAATACATATATCTATACAATATAAATTTGAAATTGCTGTTAAAAAGTGAACATACTAAATACTATACACATATTATGTTCATTAAATTAAATGACGTTGATAAAACCAACGCTGATCACATTTTAGATAATGTATTTGTTTGAGAAGCCTCGGTGTATTTGATCCCAATTTGTAAAAGCCACGTCCCGTCGACCCTCTTTCCGCGAAGGCATTAACATGAACGCAGCGTCGCGCATCAATAACAAAAAGAGACCCTATATTCCTAGGCTTCTCCGTTGGCGTCACTTATTCGTGACTTAGTGACTTTTTATAGAAAAGAAAAAATGAACATAATATGTATGTTTTGAAAAAATGTTATGGTTATTGTGTAAGCGTTTTTTGTTGTTTAGCTCGACGCATAGGTTGCATTCGAGTGGGTAATGTGTTGTTTGTGTTTTGTGTTAATTGCAAATTCTGATACTGTGAGTATATTGTGTGTTTACGTTTGAGTGCATGAGAACGAGTCAGAGGTGTTACATGAGTGATTGTTGAAGTGTTGTGTGTTGGTAATGGACTTTCTATAATGTTATGTTGTGTATGCAACAGAGTTTCAATTTGTGAAGGGAGGATTGAGTGTTGTGTTTCATTTTGTGTTTGAATGGTATTAGTTGAAAGTATGTGATGTGGTTCTGAGTGATGTGCGGTATCTTCCGTTATGTTTAGAAATTTTCTAACTATGTGGCAAGTGTTGATAATGACTGCCTTTTGTAATTGTATGTATATGTTCTTATCTAACCCTAAAATGTGCAAACTGTGATGTATTGTTTTTGGTATAACTCCGGTTGCACTAAGAACAATGGGTACTGTAAGAGCAGTTCCCATTCTCCATTGCGCTTTAAGTTCCTGAGCTATATCAGTGTATTTTCGATGTTTCTCTGCGTGTGTATTGGCTAAATTGTTTGTGTTGGGAACGGCAATATCTATTATGTATATGATTTTTTGTGTTTTATCTATATTTATTATTATTATTATTATGTACTTCGATTGTTATCGATACTCAGGCCAAGCCTGGTTAACTAATCGCACGGATCGAAATCAAGTAACGATTAGTCCTACTAATACATATATCTATACAATATTATACAATTATTATTATTATTATTATTAACAAACTAAATGCCATTGGATTCGTCAACTCACTTCTTACCTTTCTCTCATCGTACTTATCCAGTCGTCCACACCTTTAACGATTTTACCTCTAATCTTTTTGTTGCCACTTCCGGTGTACCTCAGGGGTCCAATTTGGGCTCGCTGCTCTTCTTTCTGTGCTGTGATATCTTCTCATCATTTAATGTTTGCTGACGATCTCAAACTTTATAGTAAAATCTTGCAGGATCAAGTAAACTCCATCGAATCTTGGTGCAGTGCAAGCCGATTGCGGCAAACATAAACAAGTGTAATATTGTTCAAATGCCGTACTGTACAATTGTCTGTTAACTACAACCTGATCTGTAATCATGTTGATATGAACTTCAGTTCACTCCCCATTATTCTGGCCGCAGCAATAGGAAATCAGGTCTAAATGTTAAATTTAAGCTTAGCTATTATTAGTAGTTTTCTTTTTCTTTTTTGTGTCTAGATACACGTATACTCAATTATTTCTTATGTTATGTTATTCTGTTTCAGGATTTTTGTCTGTTGAACAACAATACCTAAAAGTGATTATTATGTACTTCGGTTTTTATCGATACTCACGCCAAGCCTGGTTAACTAACCGTACGGATGTGGTAAATATGTGGTAAATTCAGAGCTAGTCCTTGAATGCACACAAATGCTAAACGCACTAGGTAATTGCAACTCAGTCACATTAGTGTGGGCAGCTGGGCACGCGGGAATCGCAGGTAACCAGGTTGCTCACGAGCTTGTGAGAATGGGAAGCGCAAAACCATTCATAGGACCCGAACCGGCTTGTGGGATTACTTATAACACAGTCAAAAAGGAGATTCAAGCAATACAACCCCAAACGGGGACCTAGCTACGTCCATCTTAACTAGGCTTACAGAAATTCCGCAGCCCCATCCATTGCTCCCGTACACTCCAAAGCCAGTACCCTTTATGGTTTTCGAGCCGTCTGTGTAATACACGATTCCACTCAGCTTCGCTTTACTGGAATTGTTCTCCCAGTCGTGCCGAGTAAGGATTGTTGTCTTAAATAGTTTGGTGGGACAAACTGTTTTGGGTATCCTCTCAGTGTTCATACTAAGGGTTTTATTTTTGGAGATTTCGTCAAAATGAACGAGTGCCCCGCCCTTGATGTTCCCTCCTCGCCGTTAACTCTCAGCCAGTGTGCCCCTCTGAGCGCCTCTGCCCTATTTGCTAGGTTTAGTGGCGGTAGGTTCAAGAGAGTTCATAGCTGTCGTGGGGATTGTTATCATTGCCCCTGTAATTCCAAGACAAGCCCTACGCTGCACTTTGGTAAGGTTCTGTATGTTCATCTGAGTGGAGGTTTTATACCACCACACAAGTGAGCCATACGTAATAATCGGTCTGATCATTCTGGTGTATATCCAGTGGGTCATCATTGGAGATAAGCCCTACTTGCTTCCGAACGCTCGCCTACAGGCTCACAAGGACTTTGTGGCTTTGTTCGATGTACCTACCGATGAAGTTTTTTTATAGGCCTTAGTTTTAAATTTCATCAAAATCGGTGTAGTAGTTTCGGCTCCACAGCCATAACGTATGCAACCAACCACCCACCCACGGCCACGCACCCACAGACATACATTTTTCAAAGATGGTGGTTTTGGACTCAAAAAATGCAATATGGCCGCCATATTTATTGGTATTTTTAATAGATGAGACACAAAATCTTTAGTAATACCATATACCACTTATTGTTGTAGGTTCTAGGAAGCGAGGAATCCATTTGTCAGGTCTAATTTGTGTTTCAAAATCAATTTCAAGGTCATAAATATTTTGTAATTTATCATTTGCTTTTTCTCAAAATACGATTTAATAATTTAAAATAGAATCCCATCCACAACCGAAATCAACCTTTAATAAATTCGTTTTGACAAATAGCTTTTTGCCTTTTTTCCCAACCTATATCTCAGTGGTTCTTGACCCGCTTGACTTCACAATCATTATCATTATAGAAGTACCCAGCAAATTTGGCGGAGAAAATTACAATAAATATCGACAAACGAACCAGTTCTTTGCATTATTTGTAAAAAATCTCATTTTAGACATGCCTTTAGTGTCGTTTTTCTCATACCCTCTTATCATTGCTTACTATCTAAAATTTTGTAATATAGCGCACTATTTACGAAAATTAGAGGTAAACACTTAAAGCCGTCGTATTATCTTAATTGAAAATTCAAGATCAGATTTGCGACGCAACGGTGGATAAAGTCCATTTTTATACAAACATTGATTGTGTAACCATGGTACGCATTTACAAAAGACGCGTTTAGTTTATGAATTTAATGTATTTTTAAAATCGCAACATGCATAAAATAGGAACGTGTCGCTGGCACAAGTAGGCGGTAAAAAATGTTGAATTTAATGACAAGAAAATGTTTTGAGCCACAAGCTCACATTCAACTGTAAAATACCAAAAACATGTTTAATTGTGATGAAACGGGAATTTCTGTTCCTGATGACATCAAAATTATCTCTCAGAAAGGGAAATAATATCGGGAAAAAGAGACAGAAACATAACTGTATATCTCTTCATTAACATTGCAGAGGATCATTTCATGTGACCTCCGTTTGTTGAGAAATGTCGTTTAATAAGAGCTGAATTATTTTTTAAAGGGAGTTAACCGTACACAAAGTATAAGGCCTTAAAAAGGGTTCCGTTTCAACATCTGCAAGCATAAGGCAAATTTGTTAAATCGTCCCTCGAACTGCAAAGAGATCTACGATAAAGGAGACTAAGAAATGAAAAATTGGGAAAATGGAAGATATCAAGAAGTTTTCACGAAGAATGGATGCAGGTGCTTGATGTGGAATGGCACACGCTAAGACAAAAGCTGTCCGATGCTGTTTTGTACATAATGAGATAATTTTCACTTTTCCAAGGCTATGATGACGACTTTCTTCGCCTACATTTAGCTACGTAGAATTAATTTCATCGTTATCATTTGATCTTCGATTTTAGGTGCGACTCAATTGGTTTGTTTGTCATTTTTGTCTAATCGTTACCTTACTATCAAATCTTGTTTTTTATAAAAATGAAAGATAAGCGCTTCACTGTGTCAATTGAAAATAATAATGATTCGATACCATCAGATAAGTCTATTTTTATAAAATAGTTGACATAGTGATTATGTAACGATTTCAAAATGGGGTTTTGTTTCGGGAAACGTTCCAGTAATGTACTCCGGTCACATCCCCAGAGGCTTTCAACTTGGTAGTATAAAGCAGTCAAATTCCCCTCGCAAATGTGTCCCCTACACAGTTCTTCATCGCGACTGAACTGCTTGGTATTTTTGATATTTCATCGTGCCGACACGTTGCTCACTCCCAAACACTCGTAAAGAATTAAAAAATCTGAAAAGAATTAAAACACTAATTTTTTCCAGAACACTTCCTCAACTTGGTTTCCTTATTTCAGTTGAATGTTTCGCTTTTGATCCTGATTGCAGGAAGCAACCCTCAGGACAGGTTTCCAGATGTTCAATAATCTTGGCTATCTTCTCTGATGTTCTTGTTTGACGGCTCCAGGAATGATGCGACCTATTCTATTTTCTAATGTTCAGCAGTCTTCAGTATTTCCCGTTTTAGATTGCCGCTAGTCGAAAATTTAGAAGTTATAATAAACTCAATAAATTATGCAAGTGCAATAATTCAAATCTAACATTGTAAGGATCCAATGATCTTCTTACACGGGTGATACTTGATCGATCTTGTAATTTCTAAATGAATTTGAATATACATTACGAAACCTAATAGATTCGAATGTTGAGGTGTAGTGAAGGTGTTATTGTGGTGGGTCATTTTGCCAGGTATATTCTGCTACTCTTGGCCTTTGATCTTATAAATGACCATATTTCCTTGGGGTCGTCAATTATCGAGTTTTCGACATTCATTTTGTACTGTTGATAGGCAACCCTAATTTTAGTTTTTATCGACCTTATCAGCCTTTTAAATTCGTTGAAGGCGCATACGAATTTGTAACTTGCACATGGCCGCAGAAAAACGATCTTTTTAACTTTTCTCTCCTCCAACATTTTTTTGTGATTTACAAATTGTCCCACTGAGCTTGTGCGACTGGTAAGACGGGTTTGAGACCGGCAACGGTAATGGTAAAATGCATGAGCATGTTAGGATACACGTTTTGTTTTGTTGAAAAATACCTACACGATTAATGACAATTAATGAAGTACAAATCTCATTATTTCTATGGGTGCTTACCTATAATAGTGAAACCACAGTGTAATTTATCTATGATAAGACGCTTTGGCAAACACTCACTAAATCTACAAACTGATACACGATCCCAAAATACAAATTATAAATGTTGGAAGAAAGAAGAATAGAAGATCGCACTTAAGCGAACCTTACTTTATTTTGAGAAATTGTCTTACAATAAGTCACTATTTATTTATTTAATATTTTGAAAACATAGCATAAATACAACATTTTAATTTCTGAAGACATTTCACTTTCATCATATACTGCTACAACAAGTAGTGAGGATAAATTTGTAAGGACATAGATGTATCTGTAAACCACTGCAACACAAAATTATAATAAATCATCATTATTGTAAGGTAATTTTCTTTGAGGTAATTATATACTTACACGTTTACATAACCATCCCCGCAAGTTGGGGAATACGAACACCTACAATTCCATTCGGGGGGGTCACTTGCACATACCGCCATGTGTAAAATGGCAATAAGAAATACAAGAGCTATTTTCATAATGGCTGCTTCTCTCCTTCTAGAAGGCAAGACAACGTATTTATATGTAACTTCGAGTACCCCAAATGCGCCTTATCTTCCGATAAAGAATGATAGTAGTAGATAAGGAGGCATTTTGGACGAAACTTTGCTCCCAGTATAGGAAAACCATTACCTAAATAAAATATACGTTGCAAGATAAATAATATCATATTCGTGCAACATGACAAATATCGCCCATGCCGAGTTACCACCCTCATATCTAATCTACAGCTTAAGCAAACGTAAAGTGAGATAGAAGGGGTTAAGTCGCGATTTTTCTTAGGTACCTACTCGAAGGCATAAATGCAATTAAACACGCTGTCATACTCAAAGTGCATTTATTGCGAAACCTGTCCCAATATTATTTTCATTTATACATTTTTTAGATTTATATTTTTTTAAAGCTTATTCCCTATATTTGAACAGGGCCGGACTGAACAAGCAAGATACCGGGAAAATCCCCGAGGGGCTCGCCTCGTATGGTGGAAATAGCAGGTAGATATCAAATTCGAAAATTTTTGATAATATCGTTGAGTAAAGGAAAATATAAAAAGGCGCAATATGTTAGAAAATTGAGTTCTACAACACTAGTTCTGCTGCCCTCTTGGCCCACCACGGCGGGCTACCAATATCAACAGTACAAATTTCTGGTTCGTAAAATATTCTCGCGAACAATTTTTTTCAGAATAATTTGGGTCGTTAATGTCAAAAACAATCATTTATTTCTCCTTCATATTGCAAGGAGCATTCAAATATAAACCGATATATTATTGTTGTAACATTTTATTTAAGGGGGCTCTCCAACGGCCGCTTTAGATTCGTTGCAAGTTTCTACAAAATTCGCTTTTCCGTTGAAAGTAAAAGCGCTAGAAACTTAAAAACAACTGAAATAGTTTTTCTCGTTGTGTTGCCTTTTAGGTCTTTCCATAAATTTTTCAATAATAATACCTATTTATTTTCATATAAAAACTAAACTTATATGTATGTATTTATAAACTAAAGACACGTAGCTAGGGCACACTTGCGTCACTTTTTGCAAATAACTGAAACACGCTTTCTTCTCGGATAGGAAGTAAAATCGTAGGTCCCGTGTCGATGCGATGTTCCGCACGATAAAGATCCTGATTAAGGGTGAAATTCCCTTAGTCAGACAAAATTCTAGTAAGGGTAGTGCTAATAACCAAAGCAGTCGATGCGCGTAGATGTGCTTGGAAATTCGCTGTTCCTAGATCTCGGCCCGTAACATGAATAAAAAAAAAAATAGATGGTACGTTTACCTTGTGCCTTCAAAGAACGCCTAAAATTGTTTCGTTTTCTACTCATTTTGTATATTTTTGGCTTCAAAATTACCCAAACTGTTTCAAGACGATTATAGAACTATAGCCTTCCTAATTATTTCAGTTATTTTTAAGTAAAGGTACTTAATGATGGAGAAGATTTTTTGAAATCTATTGTAACCGGTGATGAGACGTGGAGCATTGAACCGACAATCACAACAATGGATGCACATAAATTCTCTAAACAAAACCCAAAAAATTTAAACAAACGTTCAACAACCGAAAAGGCCAACAGGTGGACGTTATACAATGCTTTTAAAGACTATTTTGCCTCTGTCTATCTCTTGCCTGGCAACATTAGTTCGAATACTTCGGACGGTTATATCCATCTGTTAATGTAAGCTGTATCGACGAACCCATAGTTGAAAATGGTATCAGTTGCATGAAAAAAAGGTACACTGCTGGCTATGATGAAATTCCATTACTTCTTGTAAAAAAACCTTCAAAAGTGTGTTTACCTCCCCATGCGCTTAGTCAACAATGCTTTCCAGACATGTGGAAAGTAGCCAAGATATGTCCAATAT
This sequence comes from Pyrocoelia pectoralis, assembly GCA_036250285.1. NCBI lineage: Eukaryota > Metazoa > Arthropoda > Insecta > Coleoptera > Lampyridae > Pyrocoelia > Pyrocoelia pectoralis. The sequence continues at coordinate 81,803,697 of CM070075.1, read as the reverse complement.
ATAAATCAGATAATCCAGCATTAATTTTCAATTACAGACCAATTAGTATTTTATCCGTCTTTGCTAAGATTTTTGAAGTGTATAAGCAGATTTATCCAACTGTTAAAAACCATATCTCGCCCAATCAACATGGCTTTATGAACGGTAACGAATTTAGCTTGTTTCACGGATTATTCATGTAAAATTCTGGACAGGTCAGTTCTGGACAACTTATATGGATTTTGCAAAGACTTTTGATACCATCGACCATTCAATAATACTTAACAAGCTAAATGTCATTGGATTTGCCAACTCACTTCTTACCTACCTTTCTCTCATCGTACTTACCCAGTCGTTCACAATAAGTCACGTTTAATGATTTTACCTCTGATATTTTTTTCTCCACTTCCGGTGTACCTCAGGGGTCCAATTTGGGCTCGCTGCTCTTCTTTCTGATATTCATCGAATCCATCGAATCTTAAGTGCAAGCCGATTGCGGTCAAACATAAACAAGTGTAATATTGTTCAAATGCCCTACTGCACGATTGTCTGTTAACTACAACCTGATCTGTAATCATGATCTTCAGTTCACTCCCCACTATTCTGGCCGTAGCAATAGGAAATCAGGTCTAAATGTTAAATTTAAGCTTAGCTATTATTGGTAGTTTTCTTTTTCTTTTTTGTGTCTAGATACACGTATACTCAATTATTTCTTATGTTATGTGTTAGGATTGTAATTATAAATACGGATGAAATAATTTTGTGTTTTATTAATGCAACTTAACATGCTTATATTTTTTAGGTTAACATGTGATTACAAGAAGAAGCTTACATACCAGTGTTGCCAAACTTAATATAATTCAAATATGGCATCTATATAAAATTAATTGTTTTACATTCAAGTAGTTACATATCCAACATTATGTTATTCTGTTTTTGGATTTTTATTATTATGTACTTCGGTTCGTATCGATACTCACGCCAAGCCTGGTTAACTAACCGTACGGATCGAAATCAAGTAACGATTAGTCCTATACAAAATACATTTGAAGTTTCTGTTAAAAAAACAACATAATAATTATGTGTTTTGAAGTACATAGTATTATGTTTATTTTTTTGTGTACAATTTTGCTGTTTTTCTATGATTTAGATGGTAGAAGGAATGTTACAGCAAACAATTTTTTTTCTATCAATCTCGATCAGTCAAAAAAAGGCGTTAAAGTTTCTTTTTTTTAATAATCAATTGTCGGTTTTTGCTTCTTCTGAAGACCGACAATTGATCATTAAAAAAAAAAACTTTAACCCCTTTTTTTTGACTGATCGAGATTGATAGAAAAAAAATTGTTTGCTGTAAACTTCTACCATCTAAATTATGTTTATTGTTTAACTCGGCGCATAGGTTGCACTCGAGTGGGTAATGTGTTGTTTGTGTTTAGTGTCAATTGTGAGTTCTGCTATTGTGTGTTTCCGTTTGAGTGTATGTGAACGAGTTAAAGGTGTTACATGAGTGGTTGTTGAAGTGTTGTGTGTTTGCAATGTTTTATTATTATTCCCTCTTGCCACCCCCAAAAAAGATGGGAAAGTGGAGGGGAGGTGAAATTTGCAATTTGAGAACAGTTGATGCCCTGCAACGGTTTTTTATTTGTACGAACTCCGAAATCATAAAAACTATAAATTAGAAAATGTGAATGCATAGATATTCTGGAAAATGTACGGTCTAAATAACGGTTCTTCGGAATTTTCAGATAATTTGTTAGAACTCATAGTTAACAATCGCTTACTTAAGCACTAAATGGTGGCTAAAAAAGCTTGATAAAGTTTGATAACCAAGCCAAGCCTGCATTCGCAAACATCAAGCCAAGCCAAGCTTGTCTTCTTAAAAAGCTTGCCTTTCAAGCCCAAGCCAAGCTATTATATTTCAAGTCAAGCTACTTGGCTTGGTGAATCCCTGATTTTGAAACAGAAAATTATTTTAAAAAAATGTTTTTTTTTCATTCATAACCTTAAAAATCCCCTTTGCTCCCACCCCGCGGCGCCTAGCCGGGCAGCGAGCCCATTGTTAACATTTTTCCAGTACACCACTGGACATACCCTAAATAGTATAGATAGGTACATTCTCTTTGTTTTATTATAGTAAACTTTTGATTATACCTATACATTCAATTTGTACGTGACGGCCCTCGTAAGGCACTAAATTTCTGGTAAACAAGATAGTTCCGTTATCTTATTGTATTCCTTCTTGGGCTTTTTATTGACACTGTTTTACTGTTTCATCAACTTTTGATTTTCGGCATTACAGGTAAATTTGAAAACTTTCTCTTGAAGAAATAACTCACATTCCGTGACGTCGTATCCAATGATTTCGATCTCCTGACTAGTCAACATTATTAACGAACGGAAATAAATGGAAGGAGGATGGTAAATTAAGCAATACAGTACATTACAAAAGCACCGATACCAACTGATATCTGAGTACCAAACCTCACCATCATCCGGCACTACTACAATCGGTGACTGGATGTTATACTTACAAAATTCAAATGACTAGCAGACAAAAAACAATACGAGAAACAGCCAACACAAAAATAATACAATGGCTTCTCAAAACGAGCACAAGGAGACCATCTCAACCTGAAGAGGAAACAAAATCTGCATGACGTATGTGAAAGGTGCAACGCACAAGCAAACACGAAATGAAGAAATGATCAGCAAGGTTGGTAACGTGCAACGTGGTGTTCACTGACCATTGAGTAAGGTTTCAGTTATTGCTGTTAAAGAAATAGAAATATCGAAAGTACGGGTTTGTAATATTTTAATTCCTTTTTAATTTTTTACGAGGATTGGAAACGAGGTAAGTGGCTGCACGATGTAATATCAAGAGTACCAAACAGCTCAGTCCAGAACAAAAACTGTGTAGGTGACAAATTTGAGAGGAGAATTTGACTGCTTTATACTACCAAGTTGAAGAACCTCTGGGGATATGACCTGGGACCTTGTTCCAAAACAAGAGCACATTTTGAAATCGTTACATAATTGCGACGTAAATGATTCTAAAAAATAAGCTTATCTGGTGATATCGAATACCTACCTAATCATTATTATTTTTTATGTTCCACTTTTGTAAATAACAAGATTTGATAATAATATGTATTGATAAGACAAAAATGAAAAACAAAGCAATTAGGTCACATCTAAATCGAAGATACAGATGATGACCTTTAAATACATTCCACGTGTCTAAATGTAGACGAAAGAAGTGATAAATTAAATTATTCGATACCCCTCTCGGTAATAGGTATATTAAAATGCAAAAAATCAGTACCTATGTAAAAATAAAATATCATTTTTGTAAGTCTGGTGAAGAGATATTTTTTGGTACGAAAGGCAGGATTTTATGAAGAACGTGTTATTTCTTTCTCTAATAGGCTGGTCAGAAAAGGATTACGATAAAAAAATTTTCATATATTCGCCACGTAACAAATTACAACAATTTCAAGAAAATATTTACTATTATCTTTCTTTAAGCGACTACCGGTCAGTCGAGATATTCAGTTTTTTGCATAAATTTTGATCGGAGAGATTAGTTAGACTTTTGAACGTACCATATTTTGCAAAAAAAATTTTGAGGTAAAAATCAGTCTGATTAAAGTTACATGAATTGTAAATGCAAATATTCATAATTTTGAATGATATAGGACAACCATTTCTTTCAAGTTTCTCAAATGATCGCGCCTTAATTTGATTTTAAATGAAGTATAGAACAGTGCGGTGTTAGGTACCTATACTTTTCACTCAACGGTTCAGTGCATGGTGGTGAATCACATAAGTAATGCATCTCATGAAGATACTTTGCAGAAAGTCAGAGGTCTAGTCTAGAAAATAAAGATGCACAGTAATCCTTTTTTGATCTCTTTGTATAATTAGCTCATAGCCTTTTAGAGAAAAATTTTTGTACATGTTAACAACCACATTTAGTCTTTAATAATACAGGAGTTAGTACCCCCTTTTTTAGTTTTGAAAATCGTTCCAAGTTTGCAAAATCGAATTTCTTATACCATAAATATTTTGTAATTTATCATTTGCTTTTTCTCAAACCACGTACGGTTTAATTGCTAGTAATTACTTATTAATTTAAAATAGAATCCCATCCACGATAGAAATCGACCTTTAATAAATTCCTTTTGACAAATAGCTTTTTGTCTTTTTTCCTAACCTATATCTTAGTCGTTCTTGACCCGCTTGACTTCACAATCATTATCCTTAATAGAAGTACCCAGCAAACGCGGAGAAAATTACAAAATATCCTATCAGTTCTTTGCATAATTTGTAAAAAATTTCATTTTAGACATCGCTTTTCTCATACCCACTTATCATTGCTTACTATCTAAAATTTTGTAATATAACGTACTATTTACGAAAATTAGAGGTAAACACTTAAAGCAGTCGTATTATCTTAATTGAAAATTAAAGATCAGATTTGCGATAACGATGATAAAGTCCATTTTGATAGAAAAATTGATCACGTAATCATGGTACGCATTTACAAAAAACGCGTTTTTGAATTTAATGTATTTTTAAAATCGCAACATGCATAAAATAGGAACGTGTCGCTGGCACAAGTAAGGTACCTTCAGTAAGCGGTAAAAAATGTTGAATTTAATGACAAGAAAATGTTTTGAGTCACAAGCTCACATTCAACTGTAAAATACCAAAAACATGTTTAATTGTGATGAAACGGGAATTTCTGTTCCTGATGACATCAAAATTATATCTTAGAAAGGGAAATAATATCGGGAAAAGGAGAAAGAAACGTAACTGTACATCTCTTCATTAACGTTGCAGAGAATAATTTCATGTGACGTTTGTTTTTTGAGAAATGTGGTTTAACAGCTGAATTATTTTTTAAAGGCACTCAACCATACACGAAGTATAAGGCCTTAAAGAGGGTTCCGTTTCGATATCTGCGAGGATAAGGCAAATTTGTTAAATCGTCCCTCGAACTGCAAAGACATCTACGATAAAGGAGACTAAGAAATGAAAAATTGGGAAAATGGAAAATACCAAGAAGTTTTCACCAAAAATGGATGCAGGTGCTTGATGTGGAATGGCACACGCTAAGACAAAATCTGTCTGATGCTGTTTTGTATATCATGAGATAATGTTCACTTTCCCAAGGCTATGATGACGACTTTCTTCGCCTACATTTAGCTACGTAGAATTAATTTCATTGTTATCATTTGATCTTCGATTTTGGGTGCGACTTAATTGGTTTGTTTGTCATTTTTGTCTTATCATTACCTTACTATCAAATCTTGTTTTTTAATGGACTGTTATTAACAAAAATGGAAGGTAAGCTCGTTACTGTCTTATTTGAAAATAATAATGACTCGATACCATCAGATGATAAGTCTATTTTTATAGAATCGTTTACGTCGCGATTATGTAACGATTTCAAAATGGGGTTTTGTTTCGGGGAAAGGTTCCAGCAATGTACTCCGGTTACATCCGCAGAGGTCTTCAATTTGGTAGTATAAAGCAGTCAAACTCTCCTCGCAAATGTGCCCCCTACACAGTTATTGTTCGCGACTGAACTGCTTGGTATTTTTGATATTTCATGGTGCCGACACTTTGCTCATTTCCAAATAAAAACACTTATTTCTTCTAGAAAACTTCCTCAACTTAGTTTCCTTATTCCAGTTGAATGTTTCACTTTTGATCCTGATTGCAGGAAGCAATCTTCAGCACAGGTTTTCAGATATTCAGTGAGATTGAGTATCATGTCTGGTGTTCTTGTCTGATGGTCGTTTTTCAATTTTGATGATGCGACGTATTGTATTTTGTAATGTTCAACTGTCTTCAGTATTTCCCGTTTTAGATTACCGATAGTAGAAGATTTAGAAGTTATAATAAACTCGATAAATCATACAAGTGCAATAATTCAAGTCTAACATTGTAAGGATCCACTGATTTTCTTACACGTGTGATATATGATCGATCTTTTAATTTCTAACTCCATAAGTAACACGTCTTTTGGTTCCAAAAAACAGTTGCCATAATCTTGCGGTTGTTAAACGGTTGTTTAAATTTTTTGGGTTTGTTTGGAGAATTTGTATGCATCTATTTTTGTGATTTTCGGTTCATTTCCCCACGTCTCATCACCGGTCACAATGAATTTCAAAAAAATCTTCTCCATCAGACAATCTTATTTAAAAACAACTGAAATCATTAGGAAGGCTAGTTCTATAATCGTCTTGAGACAACTTGGGTAATATTGAAGCCAAAAATATACAAAATGAGTAGAAAACGAAACAATTTTTGGCGTTCCTTGAAGGCACAAGGTAAACGTACCAGGGACCAGAATCTATTTGAAATGAAGGTTTCGGAAATTTTTTCATTTTTGGACAGTATATTAGTCATTTATATATGTTTAACATGTTTAAAAATCAAAATGGTCGAATCAATTGTTTAACTATTATTTTAATTAACAGCAATAAAAACACTATTTTATAATGTATGCGTATAATTTTGATAGTGTTTGGAAACCTAAAAAATACCGGTATTACTTAAAAATAAAAGGATTACGATTCCGGTTCATGTTTTAAGTAAAATACAAATAAAGGTTTGAGTTCTTGTTTCGGTTATAATAATAATCAATAGGTTCCGGTACCGGTTCCGGTTCTTTCCGGTTTCGGTTCTGATCCCTGAAAGGTACCATCTATTATTTGCAAAAAGTGACACAAGTGTGCCTTAGATACGTGTCTTTAGTTTATAAATACATATAAGTATAGTTTTTATATAAAAATAAATATTATTATTGAATAATTTATGGAAAGGCCTGAAATGCAACACGACGAGAAAATTGTTTCGTTTTCTACTCAATTTTTATGTTTTTGGCTTCAAAATATTTTAAGACGACTATACATATACAACCTCATTATTTCAACTGTTTTTAAGTGTTTACTCTAGCGCTTTTACTTCAAGGGTAAAGCGAATTTTGTAGAGACTTGCAACGAATCTAAAGCGGCCGTTGAAGAACTCCCTTAAAGAAAATGTTACAACACTATATCGGTTTATATTTGAATGTTCCTTGCAATATATCTAAAGGAAAAATAAATAATTGTTTTTGACATTAACGACCCAAATTATCATATAAATCTAAAAAATATATAAATGAAAATAATATTGGGGCAGGGGGCAGGTTTCGCAATAAATGCGTTATGACAGCGTGTTTAATTGCATTTATGTCTTCGACTAAGAAGAATCGCGATTTAAGTACATCCTTATATTTTGCTCTCACTCTACGTTCTCTTAGATTGAGATGACGGTGTAAGTCGGAATATATTATTTATCTTGCATCTTATTACGTATATTTTATTTAGGTAATGGTTTTCCTATACTGGGAGCAAAGTTTCGTCCAAAATGCCTCCTTGTCTACTACCATCATTCTTTATCGGACGATAAGGCGCATTGGGGTACTCGAAGTTACATATAAATACGTTCTCTTGCCTTCTAGAATCTAGAAAGAGAGAAGCAGCCATTATGAAAATTGCTCTTGTATTTCTTATTGCCATTTTACACATGGCCGCAAGTCCCCCACCCGCGCCCGACGGATGGAAGTGTAAGTGTGCAGATAACTTCGATGTTTGCCCGGAGGGTTATCTAAACCGGTAAGTATAATTACTTCAATGCAATAATGATGATTTATTATTAATTCTGTGTTGCAGTGGTTACAACCCAAGTCAGTGCCCTAATAAATTTGGCAACGGTTTTTGTTGTAAAAAAATAGAACGAAAGTGAATTTCTTCAGGAATTAAAATTTTGTATATTCTATGTTTTCAAAATATTAAATAAATAAATAGTGACTTATTGTATCTAATTATAATTTCTCAAAATAAAGTAAGGTTCGCTTAAGAGTGATCTTCTATTCCTCCAACATTATACGGACCTGCACATAGCACATAAATTTGTAACTAATGTATAATAACTATAATTCAACAAAAAGGTGACAATAGCTATAGTGATAAGCGAATATGAGACATTATAAAAAGGAAAGAAAAATAATACATTAAAATAAAACAGATCCTTGCAACTTTCAAAATTTAATATTTTTTTCCTTAAATTTGGCGGATAGCCTAAATATTGATGAACAACGTTTGACATTGACACTGCGTTATATATATAAAACTGGGCCTAATGTGTATTTCGGGATCGTAAATGTACCTATCAGTTTGTAGATTTAGTGAGTGTTTGCCGGAGCGTCTCACCATAGATAAGTTACACTGTGGTTTGACTATAAGCACCCATAGAAATAATGAGATTTGTACTTCAATTGTTGTGGGTTATTTGCATGGTAGGATAATTAATTAACTTAGTGATTAAAAAGAAACTTAATCGTGTATTTTTCAACCAAACAAAACGTACATCCTAACATGCTCATGCATTCTACCATTATGTACCTACCGTTGCCGGTCTCAAACCTGTGCAAGTTTCCCTCCTTCCACCTTCAAAAAGATGGGCAAGTGACGGGGGTGAAATTTGCAATTTGAGGACAGTTTTTTATGGAAAATGGAAAAGTGCAATAAAAATAGCTGTTCCCATTTAAGTATTCAAAACTCCTCCCTTCTTCGCTGGTACTTCTTTCATTCACTTCCTTTTTGGCATTTACATTTTCATTTTTGCAATTTCTCCTCTCTCCCTTTCAAAATGTGCCCGATCCGATTTACCGCTTTCCTTCTAGTTCCCTTACAAATTTCATTGCATGCTTGATTATTTCCTCTTCTACCATTCACATGCATACGTCAAGGTGGGTTTCACAGTTCTCTACGGTTTTTACCCTCTAACGTGCTTCTTTTACTATGGAAGTTTCCTTTACGTATGCTGTTGTATAAAAATACCGGTTTTCACAATTCTTTTATATATTTCATCTTCCAGTTCTTCCAAATATTTGAATTATTTATCTGCTCCAGCTGTCTACTATTACCTATGTTTCTTCTGTTGTTTACCAATTTTTATTGTTTTAGACTTTACGGGCTACTACTTGTTATTATTGTAATGGTTGATGACTCAATAATTTGGAAATTGTAATACTTAACTGTAAATATAGGTATGTATATTATCAGATAGGTATCAACGCCTTTGCACACATCTCATTTGCAGTTACCATTAACGGCAATGTAAAGAGGATCAAAGCTGTAAACTCCTTGCCAACTTGTCGTTCTATAGGCAAACATAATTTATGTTTGAAATGAGGAATCTTGTGATGGTCGTCATTGTGCGTATTATAAAGTACAAGTATGGTATAAAGTTTTATTTGAGTGTTTGACCACATTCGAAGTTTATACTATACTTAGTCTAAAAACAAAAGGACTCTTATGAGACTTCAAAGTACAAAATAAGCACAAAAGCTGTAAGGGTCAATAATAGTTAGTATAAGGGAAATGAATAAGTTGAATGGTCTGTTAGAGATTCAGCTTAACGCGGAAATCGAGTTCCACCTAGTGGTCATGTTATTATTCAGGATCCGTGTTGTAATCTCACTAATCCCGTTCCTGTAACACTGTTGAATAGTAATCATTTTAACAAATGCGAACATAAGTACAAAAGAAGCCCCTTAAAAGCATACCTACTAGCCTTAAATGGAACTTATCCTCTCGGGTTTAAAACGAATGAAAAAATGTGAGTCTTTAGCGTTATTGTACAAAACCTCCTTCATGAAGGTAATGTAACTTTGTGGTTGTAAATAAATCAAACCCTTCGGTAGTAAACAAACGGAATATTTCGAATAAGGTTTATATTACGCGACGCAGTACATAAATTTAATGGAAAAGTTTTGACTTTTGAGTTGCAAGTTGTAAAATAACTTTTGCTGTTCTTTTTTTTCTTACTCTAGCTCCAATTTGCATAAGGTGCGTTTAAGCTGACAAGGAGAAAACTTTTTTCGAGATAAAGCGTAACTTTGCACTCTAAATATTAGATGATCTTTAGAAGAGTTTTTCTTTCTGAAACCAATTTAGACATGAAACGATTTCGTTGTTACGAAAATGGAATAGTTTTGATTATATTTCAACGAGTAAATTGTTACGTAAAAAGTATCGTATTTTAAATTTATTTGCAAGTTTTAAGGGTACCATATTTATGGATTGATGAGATTTCGTAATTAATGTCTCTGGTACGAACTATTAATCTACCTAGCGTGAACAGTGTAGGTTAATTAAAGTTCAAAAAGTCGTTATCATGAGCTGTGAATACGTCAATAATTTACTATTTTTTTACGAAATGTGAAATTGTCGTTAGATGATGATTTTTTGAATAAAATGTGTTCGGCGACTTTGTCGATTGCATATTTAAAGCTCTGAAATTCTTGGTTAAAGGCAAAAATGCAAGCCAGACGGCTGAAAATGTGAATACTGTTTACGGTCCTGATACTGTAACAGCCAATCACGCGCAATGTTGGTTTCGTCGATTCCGTTCCGGTAATTTCGATGTCAAAGATACACCACGCGCATTGGAAGGCCAATTGTCGAAAATGTCGATAAAATCATGGAAATTGGTCCCAAGAGCTAAAGATTGCACAAAACGGCAAAACTCTTAACTCGGAACTGTACTGTTAACAATATTGGACAGTCTGAAGGAAGCAATCGCACAGAAGCGACCAGTTTTGGCCAATAGGAGAAGAATTGTGTTCCATCAGGACAACGCCAGACCACACACATCGATAGTGACACGCCAGAAGCTTCGCGAGCTTGGTTATGCATCCCCCTTATAGTACGTACTTGGTACCAAGTGATTACCACCTGTTCATGTCCAGTGTTCATGACGAACGATTTTGCTGGTGAAAAATTCGCCTCCAGAAAGGCCTGTCTCAATAGGGATGAGGGCTTCTATGAGAGAGGCATACTGGAATTACCTTCAGAATGGCAACAACTTATCGAAGAAAACGACGCCAACGTCTATTTGACCTAAATCGGTTCATTCTAACTATGTGAAATTTCATGCAAAAATAATTAATGGATTTCTTTTTACTACAACTTTTATAATAGTACAGTCAATTTAAACACAAAAATATACAAACATTGCAAAAAATCCTATGTTAGGTTTGCTTTTTTCATGGTGTTAGGTTCGGTCCCAGTAGTAAATACTCAATTTTGCAACTTCGAAAAACTTGTGGAAACTGGGGGGGGCACCAAAAACCGCGATTTTTTCGGACTTTTTTCAGTTTTAGCCTCGTAGATCAAAAACTATGAGTTGTAGTGCAAAGAATATGATTATCTTTTTTAAACTGGACTAAATTTTCTACCATTTGAGCCTAACCGGAAGTCTGTAAGTATAATAGTTTCCAAGATACAGCTCTTCAAAAATAGGCATTTTCCCTAAGTCTGTTTTTAACGTATCATCCATGATTCGAGCCAGATATTGCCACAACGACGTGCCCTACGATCGTTGTCATGGAGGAAAAAATTGTAGGACATTTTATCACCTTTTATTTAAGCATAGATGCATTCCTGTAGGCCTAACAGTTCTCGAGAAAAAGACGGAAAACCGGAAAACGGTGAAATCGCTACGACTCCACATATATGTAATAGCATTAATATGATTAGAAGACATTTTCTGATTATTCTTATTTAGCCTAGCGAACGAACGCTCAAAAAGGGCTTGTAGACAGACTTTTTGATCCTAATGATTTTATTTCTGGGATGTGTTTGGTGATGATTATACGAAAAGTAGCGTAACAAAATGTGCGGATTTGTTTGGTTTTCCGTTTACATCTCTTGAACAGGCCATCGTAGGGGGAAATGGCCAATTATAAAAAAAAGCTGATTAAATTTTCTACAAGTTTTCTTCTATGCGTTTTTTCTCTATCTCTATACGTTGAAGAGATATTCGCTGTCAAGAATTGACATTTTTTTTTTAAATCGCTTTTACACGACGTTTTTCGGGAAATATTGTGTCCTAGCTCCTAAAGTATTGGGTTTATAGCAAAAACTGCTGAAATAAAAGTTGTAGACCATAAAATTTCCTATAAAATGCATATACCGTTTAATATTTTATCTCAAATAGATTAGATGTTATAGTTATTTAAAAAAAACGTTGAGTTCAAGATGGAATAGAGGGCACTAGAGAACAACTAATTTTGTGGGAGGTTTAGAGCTAAATCTGATATGTGAGTATTAAATACAGATTACCTGCATCCTTAGCCAAACAATTTCACTCTTATGCGCCACCATGTTTAATGGTCTCTAGTCTTTTCTAAATACATTTATGATAGGGTTAATGTTTGACGAAAAGAACAAAAGTATTTTCTCGAGGCAGCTTTTATTTTATAATTGGCCATTTCCCACTACGGTCGGCTATTCAAGAGATACAAAGGGAAAACTTAACAAATCCGCAAATTTTGTTACGCTACGGAGTTAGCTCATACGGTAGGGCCGGGGACTTTTCGTATAATTATCACCAAACACCTCCAAACACATCTTAGAAATAAAATCATTAGGATCAAAAAGTCTGTCTACAAGCCCTTTTTGAGCGTTCGTTCGCTAGGCTAAATAAGAATAATCAGAAAATGTCTTCTAATCATATTAATGCTATTACCACAGATAACTGTGCTATTACATATATGTGGAGGATTTCACTGTTTTCCGGTTTTCCGTGTTTTTCTCGAGAACTGTTAGGCCCACAGGAATGCATCTATGCTTAAATAAAAGGTGATAAAATGTCCTACAATTTTTTTCTCCATGACAAGAGTCGTAGGGCACGTCGTTATGGCAATAACTGGCTCGAAACATGGATGATACGTTGAAAAAAGATTTTGGGAAAAATTGCCTATTTTTGAAGAGCTGTATCTCGGAAACTATTATACTTACAGACTTCCGGTTAGACTCAAATTGTAGCAAATTTAGTCTACTTTAAAAAAGATAATCGTATTCTTTGCACTATAACTCGTAGTTTTTGAGCTACGAGGCTAAAACTGAAAAAAGTCCGAAAATATCGCGGTTTTTGGCGCCCCCCCCAGTTTCCACAAGTTTTTCGAAGTTGCAAAATTGAGTATTTACTACTGGGACTGAACCTAACAACATAAAAAAGTCAAACCTAATATAGGATTTTTTGCAATGTTCATGTTTAAAATGACTGGACTATAACGCAGTTCGTAAGGAAAAAATACCACATCTTCTTTGATGTGGAAGTGGCATTCCAACCAGACATATCCATCTTCACGAATGGATCTAAAACAATGGAAGGAACAAGTACAGGTATTTATTCAACTGTAAACAACTTAATAACCCAAAACACCCAAGCCCAGCCGCTAACTTGATGCTAGACTGCCGCTACGAGAGAGAGGCCTTGAGAGGACCATCTCGTAGCCTGGCGCGCTTCTGTAAAGGGATATCCAGAGGAAACCTTACTTAACAAGCACATGCACAGCACATTGGTCTGAATAATGTGCTTTAGCTGATTGTGTCCAAAACGACCGACATATTCAAAGAACTTGACCATGAAGGTGATTGTATGGGCCGATAAAGAAATAAGTGCATTGTCAATATAGCCAGAAACAGGCAAATTAATCGGAAACCTGCGCAGAGAAATCCGAGGATCTCCATGAGAAAGTTTCTCGCAAAATTGGTTCAAACCTTACAAAAGTCAAAAATACAGTTCCTCACGAACGATCAAATGGTAGGATCTCTTCCGTTAAAGTTTCTAGTTCCTCAGCAACAATCGAACACCACAAAATACCTAAGGCCGTCACTGTGTGGACGGAATTTGCGGCAATGGAAAGATATCCCTCGTTTTCGTGGATCGACAAAATCAACCATGAGGTGTACCGCCGCGATATTGTTAAATTCGGAATTCTTCCCAGCAGCACAAGTAAACTTTCCAACATTTTACTACATTTTCTGGGCGGCCGCCCTAGTCGCCGAATCTCTATTCCATGGATTATAGGTACAGGGTGTGGTCCATTATGGAGACCAAGACCTGCTCTAAGCCGCACAAGAGTTTGGAATTGCTGAAGGATTTTTGTGCCGTAAGTGGAATCGATTGTCGCCGGAATTTTTAAAAAACGTTTGTGGCTCCGTATTGACGCGGAGCCATTGGCTACTTCCAATCCAATTGCAAAACAATTGCGCTATTGTTTTATTAAATTTATTTTGTTCAATTAATTTACATTGTAAATTGTTCAACTATAGTTGTGGCACCCATACGTTTTGGTGATCCGAGACCAGACTGAAAAAATGATTCGGTTTATTTTCTCAATACAGTAATTACGGAAGAGCGATATACAGGGTGTAACAAAATAAGTGTAAAACATTTCAGGGGGTGATTCCTCATCGAAAAAGAGATAGGGTCTTTCGTATAAAGAAACTTCATTGGAGCATCCCTTGTTAAGATACAGCCCCTTAAAGGGGGTACATAAAATTTGTTTTACAATTTTTCTCACAAACACTAAAAATGTAATTTATTTGGTTTACCCCATGGTTGTAAGGGGTGGAAAACGCAACCCCTAAAATTTATTTGTCACTATCACTAATAGCGGCCTAGATAAATTAGTTTTGCATTTTCGTTTTATGACGATGTATCTCTGTAGTTGTTCGTAAAATAATTTTTTGCTGCGAACTGATTAATTTTGGGCAAAAAATTCAAGAGACATTTTTTGTTTAGAATGAAACAAGCTATTGGAAATAAATTTTAGGGGTTGCGTTTCCCACCCCTTACAACCATGGGGTAAACCAAATAAATTACATTTTAGTGTTTGTCAGAAAAATTGTAAAACAAATTTTATGTAACCCCTTTAAGGGGCTGTATCTTAACAAGGGATGCTCCAATGAAGTTTCTTTATATGAAAGACCCTATCTCTTTTTCAGTGAGGAATCACTCCCTGAAATGTTTTACATTTATTTTGTTACACCCTGTATAGTAGTCAAGTGGTTCAAATTGATTTTTTGAGTTTTTCATTTGTGTGTAGAATTCGTTATTTAACATTTGCGGGCGTTATAAGGGGACGATATAAAAAATAACGCCCGTTGCTATCTAAAATACGGTTGTCATGTGAAAGGGTGTTATTTAGTAATTAATGTCTCTTGTTTCAGGGTTGTTATGGTGAAATAATAACGAAGTATGACAAAAATATTTAATGATTCAATTCCCTATCTACTTATGTAGACTTACCTGTCACCGCCGCGTGTTATTTCTTACATTTTATGGGTGAAGTGGGGGACATTGGGACAGTAGTGTTGTATTTGCTTTCTTACTTATTATTTAAGAACAGTATGCAAATTAATATTATACCACAATTGCTAATTACATTCATTACGATTTCGTAAAAAGGTATTTACATCTTCAGAGATAGTTATATCTGCCGATATACGATCGCTCTATTAAATTAAATTTGGCACATAATTTTTTGAAAAATTCAAGGATATAAAAGCTTTGTGAAGTATCTTTTGCTTGTATACTATTTGATTTGAGTAGGTACTTACCATGAAGCCGGAGTTAAAGAACTGAAAGTGTACAAACATTGCAAATTTGGCGAGTACTTTGCAAAATGATAAAATGACGTTTATTTTATGGAACCACCACCAAAAACATAGTTATTTTCTTACCATCCATGAGATCAGAAGGAGAGGGAAGCCATTATTTACTGATTAGCAACATTATAAACTTTTGACGTACCTATAGAAAATTAAATTGTTTATTCCTATTATTTTGTACTTCTAAATGTTTTTACATGCCTCTTTTACTTTACTTTATGTCTACCTATACGTAACATTGTACTGCCGCACTTTCATATGCTCATTTCTGACAAACTTTTACGTGCGTCTAAGCTTTCAGAGTTGCAAGAATATATGTGCATCCTCTCAATTAATTCTTCAATACTAAAAATACCATGAGCTTCATTTTTGGTATCATCCTCATCATTATTCAACGACGTTACACTTCTAAGGGATAATTTACTTCCGTAGACTTCTTCAGTTAAATTCTCTAACGAATTGAACTCTCTTATGGTACTTAGTTTTCTTAAAACGGCAGGTGTAACGGCATCAGTACAACTTGGGTAAACGGGTTCATCGGTGTGGCTCGCAAAGCCCGACGAGCTGCGAGAAGAATCGCCCGCACGTGATAAGGTAGGCGATCTGAGCGAGGAAACGGCTAGACTGATTTCTTCCGATACTTCGGCCAGTCTTTTAGCACTGCAAAGTGGAGTTAAGGCCTCTTCAGTTACCTGAAATTTTGTCGAGTCTACGTAATATCCGTGCCTTTCGTAATTGTATTTGATACAAGGTTTGAAGCGGTGGCCCCAGAGAATTTCTTTAGATACGTAGGAAGCTCGCGCCATTGATGACTGGGCTGTCGTCAGTGAGCTGCCGTGCACTGTTACCAAAAGCTCAAATCTGTAAGATGTATTATGGATGGACGATCGAGAGGTAACAACAGCGCTTACCTTTTCATTATTAAGTCTTTAGCTGACAAATCCCAGAAGGGACTCGTCGGTGTGATTTTGTGTACAATTTCGAGAGGCCATAACAAAATTCCAGGCGTTTCAAGTTTGAGCGACTTGAGATACGGCGCCTCGTTTCTACGATGTACCAAGTATAAGTTAATTTTCGTATTAACTTGATGTACGTTATTCTTATCTCGTACGCGGAAAATTAAGCACAATTCACCATCTCTGTGGCATATCTACAAGGTGTTAATAATTTGGGAAATCAAATACGCGTGCGTAGATCCACTTACAACACAAACTTTGCTAAATAGTGCAGTTGTTGAATGATTCTGTGGTCGTACCATTTTGGTATATACAATGCTAGTCATAACTCCGCATAATGATATTCCCATAATCATTTGTAAGGAAATTAGAAACGTGCCCTCATTACAGTTTGATGTAATGTACCTAGAACCGTAGCCGATGGTATGCTGAGTTTCTAAGCTGAATAAAAAGTATCCAGCAAAGCCTTGTATACCCATCAAGCATGGTGTTTTAGAAGGGTTGTCTTTAGACGTGTCGTTATTATCTTGCGCAATTAACATATAGCATGCTGCAAATATTAGCCACGTTAGTATGTAAGATGAAGCGAAACATATTAGTGTCCATGTCCATCTAGAGTTCACTAGCGTATTTCCAATATCACGTATGTAAGCTGCCCATAGGTTTGGTATCTTGCGAAATATGTTCGGTTTGCCTGTTTTTCTAATCACTCTTTGTAAAGATTTCTTCCTTTCACGAGGCACGTTTCTGCAACAAATAATAATTAATTAGAATCACGTTAATCAATTTATCAAAACCACAAAATAGTTGTTTATTTCAATGGTTAACGGTGTATACTGAGATCTTGCAGGCGGTTAAAGAAAATTTTAATTTAATTTCTCAGTTTTACCAAAATTGTGATGCTAGAAAAGAAATCACCATACAAGCTAATGTCGTTTAATGCAAGAAGGTAGACCTGCACATTCCGCCTCTAGAAATAAAATGTCAGTAAATATTTATTTTTTTTTATTTTTTATTTATTCATGTTATGGGCCGAGATCTATCACAGATTATAAATTGTTGGTTTATGGAGTCCCATTTTGGCATTGAGAGGACTAAGCAAAGAGGCAGTATAGTGACATGATGAAGGTTACACGAGATATTAAGAACTGTGAATTATCAAAAGCAGATTAACTGATGAATACCCAGACAGCACATAAGTTTACTGCAAACTGAATTTTGGCTTGTTTTATGCTTGCATACGTAAGGTTTCAAGCTTATAACAAGGCTGCTGTACCCTTTCAAACGTAGGGTTGCATTTACAACTTTATGAAGTAGGAACATCTATCCTACTTCTTAGACTTAGCCCTCAAGGGCTGAAAAAGGTTCTCTGAGGAACAAAATTTCGTGATGCTGTTATGAGGTCGTCATAACAGCATCAGTGTTGCTACCTTGACGTGGTTGTGGGGCTTGAGTGGTTCAGTGATCGGTGGGGCGTGTAACGGCAGGCTTGTCCTGGCGTACGGCGGCCCTAAGTGAGAATCCAGACTAAAGACAACACCCTCGTGTTTGTGCCGTGCGAGGCGACCCGTAATAGTGGATGAACGGGTCCTGGTAGTTGAGTCAACCTTGGGGCGGTTTGAGATCTCCAAGGGCGACAACACACTACTTTGGCCGGAATTTCACTTAAGACGGGAGGTCGTGACTAACCCATCTCGATCAAGCGGCTGTGTCGTCGGGTCAGACCGCCGACTGGGTGAGCTTTTGTAGGGTAGTGGCAGCAGACTGACTAGCGAAAGCGAAACCAGGCCTGTTTTCTGCTACCCTGGGAAGCTATATCTCTCTAGTAGCCCTGGCGTCTGAATAGACGCCCCCTTGTTGGGCTCCGTGGTGGGTGGGGAGCTAGGGAGATGAAACTAAAAGATCCAACATGGACAACGTAACCACAACACCAATTCCAAAGGGAGCGTCCCAGGACACCCCTCAAACTCAGCTGCAGGTTACCAAGCCTCAGCTAAACAAAACCAAAAAAAGTAAGCGCATATCCGGCGCCGAGCAAAGAGGAGGAAGAAAGCCAGGCTGGCCCAAATGGGCCAAACTGGCCCAACACCGTCCTCCAAACCGACCACCTCCCGTGGCACAGCTCCAACTCGGAGGCAGGCTCCTAGAGCCAACTCCGATCAGGCAGGCCAACGGGTAGGCGAGGGAAAAAAGAGGCAGAGGTCGGACGATTCAACTCCGACCCAACCGCCGACAAAGAAGGGCCCAACACAGCCCGAACCAAAGGCGGGGAGCAGCAAGGCTGAACCACCCCGCAATCTTAGCTACAAGCAAGCTGTCGAAAGGCAACTCAGAGTAGCAATAATTGACTCTAACAACCCACTGGGTAAGCTAACAGCTAACCAGGCGGGTATGGTACAAAGCCACCTGGCCAAGGTTCTTGACCAGCATTTATTCGCCTTAACAGGCGCTACCCTAGCACCCACTTTTAGGGGATGGAGGTACTCGGGCGAGATTCTGAGAATCTCGTGTGACAACAACCATTCCCTTGAGTGGTTAAAGAAGGCGGTTGGCAACCTCCCACCACTGTGGGAGGCTGCACACCTAATGGTAGTACAGGAAGACTGCCTTCCTAGGCTTTGCAGGGCTGCCATTTGGGTCCCGGGGGAACCTGAGGACTTGGTGGTAGTCAGGCAGCGCCTGGAGACGCAGAATTCCTGGGCAAGAGTGGGCAGCTGGTGTGTCTTCCACACAGCCGTGAAGGACCAGCCTCAAGGGAGGCTGGTAGTTTTCGGCATTGAGGAGATGGACCAGACCAACCTAATCGCCAGGGGAGGAAGGCTCGGCTACGGGTTTTCCACTCTAAAGGTGAAGGTTAGTAACCCCACGAAGCCCGAGGTGGCGAGTACGTCAGTACAGCCACCACAACCACAGCACCCGCAGCTGCCACAGGAGCAACTGCCGGAAGCTACAGTAGCATCACCACCCAGGCTGCGAAGGCAACCTGTGGCTAGTGCTTGCTCGAGTGTTAGCAACTCACCCGGTCCGTTTTCGAACTGGGAGGAGTTCGCAAACATCGAGGCGTTGTTGGAGACTGATTCCAACGACGCCGTCAAATAAATAAAAGACAATTATGTCTACATACATGAGTATGAAAGAATATTTTGTACAAACAAACCTGCAACACTGTCGGGCGGCTGCTGCCACTTTAAGCAGGCACCTGGCGGTAAAGCAGGACATTGCCCTCATTCAAGAACCTTGGATTGTTAAATCAAGGGTTTCCGGTCTAGGGGGCACAAAAGGAACCGTTTATGTTGATAAACGGCAAGAAAAACCTAGGACATGCATATATGTTCCTAGCCACATTAAGGCTCTCCTACTGCCACACCTGTGTGGTCGTGATATCACGGCTATACAGGTAAGTTGTGACATGCAGGGTAGGGCTGAACTAGTTATTGCTTCTATATATCTCCCAGGAGATTCTGTCGATCCACCTCCCAGTAATGAGATGGTGGAGCTGATAGAACACTGCGAGAAAAACAACAAACATCTCATTATAGGGTGTGACTCAAATGCTCACCATACTACTTGGGGGAGCACTGACGTCAACTCTAGGGGTAAAACGTTACTTGAATATCTGACAAGTACTAACCTAGAGCTACTCAATCGGGGCAGTGAACCCACGTTCGTAACTACCCGAAGCCAGACTGTGATTGACATAAGTCTGGCCTCAGTGAGTATCTCTGACCACATTACGAACTGGCAAGTCACTTCTGAAGCGACTATGTCGGACCACAGAATGATTTCTTTTGAAATCAACTGCAAGAGGGCCGTCCAAAAGGGTTATCGCAACCCTAGGGTAACGGATATTCCCCTCTATAAACATCTCCTTGGAGAAAAACTTAGAGAGCACCCTTCTGGGGGACGTCTCTCGAGTCCTGTCGACATACAGGACGAAGTGGATCTTCTTTCCGATTCTATTGTAGAGTCATTTGAACAGGCATGTCCTCTGAGAACTGCTAAGACACCCTACAACCATCCCTGGTGGTGCAGGGCGCTCGAAAGGCAGAAAACTCGGTTGGGCAAACTGTTCAACAAGGCAAGGAAGACCAAAGCCACAGCCGACTGGGAGGCCTACAAGGCAAACCTAAGGCTATACAAGAAGGATATTAGGAGGCGTCAGAGAGAGGCATGGAGGAGTTTTTGCGGCTCCATAGAATCCACCTCCTCTGCATCGCGCCTAAACAAAATCCTAACAAAAGATCCATATTACAACCCAGCTAGCCTCAGAAGAGAGGATGGTTCCTATACGGACAACCTCTCCGAGACAGCTAAGGTGCTAAGAGACGTTCACTTTCCTGGAGCTGCCATCATGCCACACCCTATCTGGCCAGAGGCGGTCCCCCTCACCCCCACGAGGGATGATTGGGCGACTGCTGATCAGATAGTGGATGTGGCAAGGGTCACCTGGGCGGTAAAGACGTTCTCAGCACACAAATCACCAGGATTGGACGGCATAATACCGGCTCTCCTACAGTGGGGACTGGATGTTATTGTTGTCCACCTGGTGAGAATTTATACGGGCTGTATCGCCTTTAGATACATACCAAAACAATGGAGGGAGATAAAAATTGTTTTTATCCCCAAACCTGGAAAAGGTGATTACTCCACACCTAAATCATATCGTCCAATCAGTCTAATGTCTTTTCTCCTTAAGACACTTGAAAGATTGTGCGACAGACATATAAGGGATACAGCGCTTGCACGAGTCCCGCTTCACCCTAATCAACATGCATACTCTCCAGGTAGATCCACAGAATCAGCCCTACATTCCGTCGTGGGGAGGATCGAGAGATCGCTGGACTATAATGAGTCCACCCTGGGAGCATTCATAGACATAGAAGGGGCGTTTGACAAAACAACCTTCGAAACCATTGAAGCTGCACTACGCCACCATGGCGTAACTGAGGTCGTACGAAGCTGGATTGTGCAGCTACTGAAATTCAGAGCAGTGCACATCAGCGTAGGCGACATAACGGTGAGGTGCACAGTAGTGAGAGGATGCCCCCAAGGTGGGGTGCTGTCACCACTTCTGTGGAACTTAACTGTAAACAGCCTGCTCTGTCGTCTCAACGACAGCGGCTACTATACGCTGGGCTATGCGGATGATATATCTATCCTAATAACCGGCAAGTTTGAGGCTACTCTGTGCAGTCTTATGCAAGCAGCCCTCAGAGTAACCGAAGAATGGTGTAAGGAACACTCCCTGTCCATAAACCCGACAAAAACGGAGCTTGTTCTATTCACAAGGAAAAGGAAGACTCAGGGCCTTCGAGCTCCTCTACTCTTCCAAAAACACCTCCAGTTTTCAGAGTCAGTGAAGTATCTAGGTATTACACTTGACAAAAACTGAACTGGAGCAAACACATCCAGCTTAAAGCGGAGAAAACAAATAGGGCCTTCTGGCAATGTCGCCGCGCAATGGGAAGACTTTGGGGTCCATCCCCAAAGGCTGTCCTGTGGCTGTACACCGCTGTGATTAGACCTATGTTTTGTTACGGAGCAATTGTCTGGTGGCCTAGAACCAGACTCTCCACAACCATAGCACTTCTTAACCATGTGCAAAGACTAGCGTGCCTTTCGTGCACGGGCGCAATGCGAACGACCCCCACAGCCGTCATGGAGGCCCTCCTGGGTCTGCCTCCACTGGATCTCCACGTGAGAGAGCAGGCCACGGTGGCAGCCTTGCGTCTGAAAAATAAAGGGTTGTTGAACAGCAGAGGTACTGAGGTGGGACACTCTCGAATTCTGGGTGAGGCAGTCAAGCGACTGCCTATACTAGAAGGACGATCTGACTCACTCATCCCTCGATTTATACTAGGGAAAAACTACCGCATCCTTTTTGATGCGGAAGTGGCATCCCAACCAGACATATCCATCTTCACGGACGGATCTAAAACAATGGAAGGAACAGGCACCGGAATTTATTCCAAAGAACTGAACCTCCATATCAGCCAACCACTAGGCAAAATTTCGACTGTCTTTCAGGCAGAACTAGCAGGAATAACGCTTAGTGCAAGAATAATTCTTATGCACAGCATAAAGAATAAAAGCATTAGAATTTCCAGTGACAGCAGAGCCGCTCTGCAGGCACTAGGTCAACACAAAATTACCTCCAGGCTGGTTTCCGAGTGTCACCAAATACTGGAGCAACTGACAAACAGCAATACCCTTGAACTGGTATGGGTTAAAGGGCATGCTGGAACAACAGGCAATGAAAAAGCCGATAAGTTAGCCCGACTGGCCTCAAAACAACTGTTTTATGGTCCAGAGCCGGCTCTTCCACTTACAGTATCAACTGTAAACAACTTAATAACTCAAGACACCCAAGCCCAGCATAGGGTTAGGTGGAACTTGATGTCAGAATGCCGTCACGCGAGAGAGGCCTTCAGAGGACCATCTCGTAGCCTGGCGCGTTTTTGCACAGGGCTATCCAGAAAGAACCTGCGGCTACTTGTGGGCATACTTTCTGGGCACTGTAAACTTAACAAGCACATGCACCGCATGGGCTTGGTTGAATCACCATCCTGTAGAGGATGCTACACAGAAGATGAGACGGCGCAACACATACTTTGTGAGTGTCCCGTACTTGTCGAATTAAGACGATCCATGTTGGGGGACTCCTGGCCGGACATGGCTAAGATTAGAGCCGCTTCCCCGTCCAGCATCCTCAGGTTTATCTCACGTGTGGGATGGCTTGAGTGATGCTGCGGGGTCGAACGACTCTAATCAGGGAGGCAGCACAAAGGGCCCGAATAGGTGGCCTAAGTGCGCGTGGACTTTTGACCACCCTCCCATCGTAATCCAGAATCCAGAATCCAGATGAGGTCGTCATGAATTCCTTGGGACACTGAATTTTAAAAAAATTGTATGTTAGGAATAGTCCCATAAAGGTGGAAATTCTATTGTAATATGTTCTTTACCATCTCAAAGAGATGCAACATGTTTATTCATTATTTGAAACGTTAATGGCAAATACCAAAAACCACAATAAAAATTTATTAAATCGGACGTGTCTGTCATCACCAAGGGTGTTCGCTGAATTGCTCTTCAATAAGGTCTTGATGCACTGGACGTTCTACAACAGCTTTGGGAAAAGTATCCTCAAACGAAAGGATTTCTTTTGTGGTATGTAAGTTGTTGCAACAACAACAGTGGCATGAAGAATATCGATATACGTCCTTTTAGACTTTGTAGTTATTTGGTTATGACCACCTGTGGCCATTGAATGAATGAAAGGTTATAATGGATAGGGAAAGCAAGAGGCAGCCACCCGATGAAAGTCAACCCTCGTTCAGCTGCCCCCCCCCCACCACGCGAGAATTAAAAAAATGATAGCTCTGAATTAGAAGCTATTTATTTATGAGCTTTCAAAATTCGCAAGAATAAAATTTTGAGCTCGATCCCCTTAGAGCAATTTTAATTTGAAAGTGGAGGGGGCTGAGTGAACGTTCACTCAGCCTTCTCACCTCTTAAAAACAGCAACACAGGATCGCGCATAGGCGCATAATTAGGAGCTCTTAAACTTGTGTAGTTTCGATTTTCGAGCTCCACCCCTTACCTTAAAACAACCCCAAAACTAGTTTCGCCGAAGAGGTAACTCATAGAAAATACCATTAAATCTATAATATCTTTAATGCATGTAGTTCCAGTATTATTTGGCTACAAAAATATGTAACACTTTATTTCCAAGTTGCAACCCCTTAGCAGGAAATCCACCCCTTGTGCCAAAAACACAAGAAAGAACCAAATTCATTATAAATCAAATGAATTTTCGTTTCGTGTGTTAGTACATCGGTTGTTATGGGCGTATTTATAGATTATCGATTGTCAACACTAGTGTGTTGATGTTCACGTTGTGAAGTTGTGCTTTAGTGTACAGTTGGGCCAACAAAAAATGGGACACGGGTCCCATCCATATCATTTACAGTTCATTCAACACCTTCGAGTAGGAGATACAGATAGACGATTGGAATTTTGTCATTGTTGGATACTTGAAAATCGCCAGGCAATCGCATTTGTAATCTTCACTGATGAAGCCACTCTCACTCGTGAGCGTGACTGCATCAATAACATTCGTAAATAAAATCAGTGGCCCGAAGACTACTCACATGCCATTGTGGAGACACATTTCCAAGAACGAGAGAGAAGATTGATGAACAATCAGTTGATTGGGCCTGTTGGGTTACAGGACCCCTTATCTACATTTTCTTGAAAATGAGCTTCCAGCATTAGTGGAAGAGATTCCCTTGGCTACAAGAATGCATATGTTCTTCCAGCATGACGGGGCTCCTGCACATTCTAGTCGTCAGGTGACACATAATTTAAATCTAACATTTCCCGGAAAATGGATCGGTAGATATGGTCATGTTTGTTGGCCACCAGGTTCCCCGGACCTTATTCCTTTTAATTTAATTTAAGAGCTACACGTGGTCGTGGTGTTATCAAAAGAAGTCAAAAGTGCATTGATGTTGCTGGTGGAATTTTTATGCAATGCAAAACAAATTTGATCACGTAATCAATTGACCGTATTATTAGTTGACGATACCGGCCTCAAATAACCTACATATAAATATTTTAAAAGAATTACAATACCCTCATGAGTAATGATAAAAATAATAATACACCTTCATAAAATAATTCGTTTCTCGATTACTAACATAGGTAGTTCCCTCTTGCGTGTTTGGCAGAAGGGGTGATTTTCCTGCTAAGGGGCCGCAACCCGAAAGTCAGTCTATAGATATTTAGTAAGCTCCTAAATCGAAAGATGATTCACCGTCATAAATTGATCCGTTCCTCGATTCTTTAACATAGTTACCTCTTGCGTGAGTTGTACAAGGGTTGGTTTTCCTGCTAAGGGATTGCAACTAGAAAGTCAGTGAATACATATTTCGAAAGCTCCTAAATCCGAGGATAATATACCGTCATAAAATGATCCGTTTTTCTATTATTTAAAATACTTCCCTATTGTGTGTTTGGCACAAGGGGTAGTTTTCCTATTAAGGAGTTGCAACTTGGAAATGAAGTGTTACATATTTTTGTAGCCTAATAACGCTGGAACCACATACATTAAAGATAAGTATTATAGATTTAATGGTATTTTCTATGAGTTACCTCTTCGGCGAAACTAGTTTTGGGGTGGTTTTAAGGTAAGGGGTGGAGCTCGAAAATCGAAACTACACTAGTTTAAGAGCTCCTAAAGTGCTCCTAATTATTCTCCTATGCGCGATCCTCCGTTGCTGTTTTTAAATAAAAATTACTGCTAAGGGTATCGAGCTCAAAATTTTATTCTTGCGGATTTTGAAAGCTCATAAATAGCTTCTAATTCAGAGCTATCATTTTTTTCATTCCCACGTGGGGGAGGGGGGGGGGCAACTGAACGGGGGTCGAAAGTCACACTGCGCCTCCACGAAAGGTGACATTACAATAATTCCTGAGGCATTGAACGTCCATCGCTATGTTATTAGTACGAAAATACGAACAATACTGACGTAGTCTCCCAAAGGACAGAGAGAAAAATGTCCACAAAAGTCACCAGAAGTTGCTTTATAAATGCTGGGTGCCCGTATTAAATGCTAAATGAAAAAATGCGAGGAGACATTTTTATTGAAAGTATTGTATACTCGCGTCCTCCCAAGTTAACACCTTGCACTAGAACTGTAAACACTCTTATTAAAATGACAAAGGGTTGATTTAAATAACATTAATTAAGAATCGAATTGACCTAAAACTTTTTGGGTTGTTAATTTTGATTGATGTAAATGTGCCGTGTTACTTTTATTTTATAGTATTAAAAAGGTTTCTCGGTTACCACCATCAGAACCCGAAAACACCAAATTCAAAGACATACGTGCACGAATGATAATGGATTAGCACTAATACCCAATCAATCAATTATTTCAGCTTAACATCCCTCTCTTTTCTATACGATTTTAACTTCCGGACGACAGCTTGATGTAGAGGTTTTCTATAATTACTTTTCAAGCTTTTATCATGAAAAATGCCGGTATATTCGAACCCTAAAAAGTTAATCAAATTTCCGGAAATTGAGAAGGGATTCGTAAGATATACTTTTTGATATCACTGATGCGTGTAGACCTTATAATTTCTTGTTTCCGGTGGTAAGTGTTTTAGGAAGAATTAGTTGTGGAAATAACGGGCTTCCAGCATAAAGTTATGGATCATAAATTTTCGTATAACTGCCGACAACCTAAAAGATGCACTTTAAGAAGGAAATTAACTATGAAAATTAGTAGGAGTATTAAAAGTTATTATTTTCATGATTTATTATACGTTTCTTATGAAGTTTTTGCATGAAATATGTAAAGGTGTGCTATCGTAGCATTACAAACAATTTTGCATCCGTAATAAAGAAGTACACAACATCGATATGTTATCTGTTTTTATACTACCTTTACGACAGTTTGTAAAGTAAAGAATTAGGTATTTCCTTTCACTTTTCGCTCTAGATAATTGAATTTAATTAGAAGGTTCAAAATGATTAATTGGTATTGTCGAAAAATGACTTCAGCATAATATATCAGATTGAAAAAATGCGAAGGTAGAAAACCAAAGATGTCTGTCATGTTATGCTTTTCTGTTTGATTAATTGACTGAAAAACTGCAAGGGTTTTGTTATTTACGTTAATTCCTAATGGCAGTTTTTACACAACGCGTCCAGTTCAATTGAAATTTATTTTAGTCATATACAAAGTTTAGTAAAATAATAAAATTTATTAACAAACAAGAGTTGTGTTAGTAAATGTAATCATCCTTCAGATGGTATATTGTGTGTTCCCACAACTTTCAACCAATCATCATGAAAATAAGGTGTAATTTTCATTAGGAATCAATATTTGCCCATATATTATTTTAAAATCCCGTAAAAATTGAAAACATTGAATAATTTCAAATTAGACGTAACTTTAGCTTATTTAATTCAGTCATATAGGTGTGTTGGTGTGTAGTTGAATGTTTGCTCTAAAAGGTGTCTTCATGAAAAATTCGAAAGCTAATTGTTCCCTTACATTACTCGCCCCCACCATATAGGACCGCCACTGGCAAAACTAAGCGCTATCACTGAATCACACAAACCAACTGCCAGAATTTTGCTAGATGTCCGTGACATGACTTATGCTGCCAAAAAAATTCTTATACAAACCTGTGACACAGATGCAGGAATACTTGCCATTTCATAAATGGGCATTTTAAAGGAATCGGAGTTGGAAGAATTATGGTTGTACTTCACTGCGTCGAAAAAGCAAAGGTGCCCAGCAGCGCAGAGATTGCTGAAGTCTTGGGTCCTGAGAAGATGCTAGCAATTCGCGAATTCCATGCCTTCACAGGTTGTGATTGTACGTCCTCATTTGCTACCAAAAAGAAAAAAAAGTGCATGGAAGACATGGAAATCTTACGATAGAGCAACAAACGCGTTTCAAGCTATTTCCAAGCCAGTCGGATCCATTTCTGATGAAGTTTTCGAAATTCTCCAAAACTATGTTGTACTTCTGTATGGTGGCAATTTCGAAATGGGGACAACAAATGAGGCGCGTAAAGTACTTTAACTGCTAGAAGTAAAACTTTGGAAAGTTTGCCCCCTGCCTCTTAGATGCGCTCTTCCAGCATACTTTGCGGGATACCTACCAAGCTGGTCATGTATGGGGACAAGCTACGGAGATTACAGTTCATATACCGTCACCCTGGGTTTGTATAACTAAACAGAAATATATCTAAAGTGTACATGTTGTGTTCTCTTGTATTAGGACTGGAGATGGAATTGAGGGAGTGACAGTAACTGCTGGTCGCCTTGTTGGACGACATTACCCACGATCTGGACGGCTTTGCAAGAAGTTGTTCTAAAATGTGGGTGTAAGAACGGTTGCAAAAATAGAATGTGCAGCTGTGTCGCAACCGAAGTTCTCTGTGCCCTAAAACGTATTAATAAAATTGTAGGGGAAAATGCCATAACTCCAGGTAGTGGAATTAGACAATTTTTAGGTGGTAATAATCCAGTTTTTTTTTATTTCTAGTGACTAATTCGAAGAAAATTAATGATTAAATTTACCCTTGCGGTCCAATTATATTTTAAAATAACTTGCTCTGATTTATTTCAATTTAACTTTGAATTCAGCGCGTATTCCAACTGCCAACTTCGAACATTAGGGGCGATTCAAAACCGTATTAGCCAAAAATCACATGTTCCATCACTAACCAATAGGCCATAAAAAGCTGATAACCAAAGCAAATACTTTTGAAGTTAAAATAATTGTGTGTCTTTAATATTTTTCAGTATTTTGTACATGGATATGCGTCTATATTGGTTGATAGTAAAAAATAAACATTGTTTTCGTAATGAGGAGTTTAAAATTAGCTGGAAACCATACCCCGCGTGTATATTATCAACCAAATTTAATTTTTTTCAAAAACGGCCGCCATCTTGGATACGCGCATGAAATGTTGACGCGTCCTAATCGAAAATAAAACTCCTTGGCATAAGGAGCAATCGTGCCAAATGGCGTCCTGTACAGTTAAGATGCCGAAAAAAAACCGTACAACACCAACTAGAAGGGATGAAGAGAGATTTATTTATCATTACGATAATGCATTTGGTTGTTTTTGGTTGGTATATAAATAACCGTTTTGACCTAACTATCCCCAAAGGGTTTCGCCAACCTTGAGGAGAATCTAAGACTAATAATAATAGATTTATTGCCCAACAGAAATTACTACATTACTAATGTAGTAAAACCTTAAACTTAAATCTTTGATCATTCATGTAATAGATTTGTACTTTCCAAAGGAATTGATCTATAAATGTAAGAGGTAAAAAGCAGAAGTGGGCAGGCCCCGACTTACATGTTTTGCGCCCATGGGCATGAACAAAATCGCCGCCTCTCCAAAGCACCAACCACCCTCCACAGTCAATTTATGATAGTTGTGTGTACCTGAGGCGTAATTAGGTGTTTCTTCAGGAGGGGTGACAGACCAAAGGAAGGTGCTGCGATTTTTCAGTGCCCTTTATTTTACGGCCATTTTTGCACGCGTTACCAAACTATGCAATATCTAAAACACGGGAAATACCTATGTCCTATAATGCTAAAACACAAAAACTGTTATTAAAGTTATGCTGCTGTACACAGTAAAATAATTAAGATCTACTAATTTAGTTATCCGGGAATGTTGATTCAGCTGTAGGGTAGAAACAGAGTAACAATATTGATAGTAAGCCGTTGCACTTAGAGCTTTTGCAATGTGACTCATAGATGGCGCTTAAAATTACGTATATACTTAATGTTCCGTTGCTGTAACATAAAACAGTTTTACCTTAATAAGGTTTTCAAGTATCACTATAGAGTAAACAATGCTCATTTTGCTGCCCGCACAGTCGTTCAGGGAGGTAATTAGCCCCCTCCTCAAATTACGCCACTGGTGTGTACTGCCGTCGTCAGTCATGCTTAACATTATATTAGGATTGTCACTTTATTTCAGATTTTTTCGATTGTGCAATTCTGTGTATAAGCGTAGTTTTTTTTACATTTTATATTATCAAAAATGTGCCGCCCCCCAAAAAACGGCCGCCCTGGGCAGTTGCCCAGTCTGCCCATTGGTAACTCTGGGCCTGGAAGTGGGACCAGGTGTTACGTTATTTTTTTACCAGGGATTGAATTGTTAATGAACTTATAAATTAAATTTTAACAGTCCCAATAGCAGGTGTTTAGTTTAAAACTCAAAGTTGAAACCGTTCAAATCGAAAAATTGCTGCAAAAACAGTTACAAGACATACAGACAGTTTTATAAATTCAATAAATGGGTGAAATTTTACTAATGTGGATGCACGTGTGAACCAAAACAAACCAGATTTCAAACCTTCTTTGAACAACAATTTTCTACCTTTTTTAGACCAACGGAAAGTTTGAGAGTTAGGAATATGCATCAAGTTCCTTTCCTGTTAGAAAAGTAGGAAAAACAGCTTACTTTAAACCATTTTTCCTTGACTAGACTAATGATGAAAAGGAAAATGCTGTGCTATGTTAAACACAATTGGTCGACGTTTAATAGCCAATCAGGTAACCAGTTTAATTTAGTTAGTTGACAAATGTTAGTTTGATTAATTGCACCCCCAAGAATTAAATGAGGATAGATTAGAAAATAAAGTATAATATGTCAGGACTTTTACCTACTCTGCTTTCAAACATAAGAGCAAAGTGTGCAGAAAGGTCGGGCATTTTAGATTTTTGTTATTATAAGGAGTTGAAACCATTTTATCGCAAGAAACATGTCACAGAAACTAAAGATCGGAGTAGTAGTGATGCTGATGGCGAACAACAGTAAAAATAAGTTCTTGACAAGAGGTTACTTGCAGGTGGAACTAAAGTTGCAGTATAACAACACGTGGAAGTGTTAGATGCACGTTCTCACATCTGCGTAATTGGCAACTAGAACTTATTAGAATGAATACAGCAACAATCTCTTTGTCTCTGGAAATGCAAAATCGAGATTCTATGGAAACGTAAAAGTACCACACATCGTATTTGGTTTAAATGGTTGCGTAAAGTATGTACTAAGTAACTATGTAAACAGGGAGAAAATGTGGGGAATGTTGAGGAGATATGAGATAGGAGAAGAGCTGGTGATGGCGATAGAGGAATTGTACGAGGAAACAAGGTGTGTGACCGGAGAGAGGGGAGAGGAAGGAAGAAGGTTCTGGACGACAAAAGGCCTGAGGCAGGGATGCCCGTTGAGCCCGAGTTTATTCGCGCTATACATAGGGGATTTGGAGGAGGAGTTGCGGAGACACCAAAGAGGAGGGGTAGTGATAGGGAGGGTGAAAGTGTGGGCGCTCGCGTACGCGGATGATGTAGTGGTGGTAGCAGACAGTGAGAACGAAATGAGGGGGGCAATGGGTGTGATGAAGGGGTACTTGGGGAAAAAAGACTTAGGGGTAAACGTGGCCAAGACGAAGATAATGGTATTCCAGAACAGAAGAGGGAGGGGAGGGAAGTCAAAGTGGTGGGGGGGGGGACGAGATAGAAAGTGTAAAGGAGTGGAAGTATTTGGGATATGTAGTCAGATATGATAATAAGGATGAGGGACACATAAGGGAACTGGCCAAGAGAGGAAATAGGGTAGTGGGGAGTGTGTGGGGGATAGGGGAAAGAGTGTTCGGGAAAGACATGGAAAAGAGGAGATGGTTATTTGATAAGTTGGTGAGGAGCGTGATGGGATACGGTGCGGAGATATGGGGGTGGAAGGAGTGGGAGAGTTTGGAAAAGGTGCAAGAGAAGTATTGGAGATGGACGCTGGGTTTGGACAGGGAGACACCGGGGTACATTGTGGGGGAAGAGGCGAAAGTGGAAAAATTGAGAGTGCAGGCGGGAAGGAGGGCAGTGAAGTACGAGGAGGAGGTCAGGAAGAAGGCAGAAATAAAAATGGTGAATGAATGTATGAAGGAGATGAGGGGGAAGCGGATAAAAAATGGGCAAGAGGACAGGAGACTATATTACGAGAGGGTGGGGTATGCGAGGGAGGAGGTAGAAAGAAGGAGGGAGGAAGGAAGAGAGATGGTGGAGGAGGTGGCCATGAGGGATAGGGATGTGCAAGGGCAGGAAAGGAGAGAGAAGATAGCCGAAGGGAGATATAATGAGGGATATGGAGAGATCATGGTAGAGGGCAAGGCCAAGTACCTGACAGGGGAGATGGGTCTGAAGGAAAAGAGAATTGTAGCGAGGTTTAGGTGTGGAAACGAGGAGAGAGAGAATAGATATTGGCGGGAGGAGGAGGAGAGAGTGTGCAGAATGTGTAGGGAGGGGAGGGAGAACATGAGAGATGAGAGAAGAGAGAAGGGTAAGAAAGGAGATACTAGGAGCGAAGGGGGAAGGGTTGGGATGGATGAGGGAAGTGTTAGAAAGGAGGGAAAAGGTGGAAAGTAGGGGGAAGGACAGGCGGGAGTAGTTGTAAGAGGGGGAATAGAATCTTGTATTTATTTGATTGTTATGTAAGAAAATACAATAAACCTATTTTGATTTGATTTGAAGTAACTATGTAAATAGTAATGTAACCAAAGGTAGGGAACGGGTTTTTACAGAATACACCCTGTTCTGAAGGACCAGTAATTCATGTTCTAAAAACGACCAATATTTTCCAATTAATATTTATAAAAAGTTGAACTTTGTCTCACTTCTGTACCTAGAACAACAGAAGTGAAGAGAACGAAAATGATTAAAACTTTGGCATGAAATGTTGCAAAATGTACGGGAACGATTTAATCAAAATCTGTATTATTGCATGGAATCTGAAGGCAGGCAACATTAATTAAATTAAAGTTGAATTTGCATAAACTGGTTTTATTAATTAGCACAAGAAAAAATTAACCCTTGTTTTTATTTAATAATTTAAGGGTTCTTTACCCTGTACCTAAGGGGTATATAATGTTGTCAAATTGCAGCAAAAGTACCTAGCTTCTCTGAAAAAAGACAATGCACCTGTCCGCCATTTTTTAGTTTTTAAATCCTCAAACTCTTTTGGTCATTCATTTAAAAAATTTGAATTTTTAGTCTTTGAATTTTCCTAAATTTGGAGCGCCATAGACGAGGTCGTACGCAACTTAACTTTTTTTTAAGTACACCAAAAGAATTCACCATTCTTCCTCTATACACTGGTGAAAAATCGGTTGCCATAGCTAGCATAAGTACCGTCCGCATCCGCCATTTTCTTAAAATAAGTGAAAATAACTTGAAAACCATAACTTGTAGATATGTCGGTATCAAAAGAACTGAAATTTCACGTAGAATCCAAAAAATTCAATAAAAAATAGGGGTTTCCATTTAAAATAACGAAGTTACTAGCTACTTCCGGCATTTCCGGAAGTGCTGTCATTTTAAAAATATTTTGCATCGATTCGGCTTTTAGAGTAACCCCCATGTACACTCAGAAATCGCACCCCTATTCAGCGGTTCCCGATTCGGCGGTCCCCGTTTCAGCGGTCCCGTTTCAGCAGCCCCCGTTTCAGCGGCCACCCGTTACAACGGTTCCCATTTTAGCGGTCCTCGTTTCGGCGGTATATCTTTTTCGGAGCCCCTTTGCACTGTTTCGTAGTAACTTATGATTTAACGAGAAAGCATAATGTTGAAAAAAATAATTTTAAACGATGAGCTCCCATCCTTTTACTCTTACGAAATTGTTTGTAATTACTTTACTATAAATATTTCTTTTATCTCAAAAGGAATTTTTTGCCAAAAAGCAGTAACTTTCTGATTAAAAAATTTTTGTACCTTTTACAATAAATCAAATAACTATTCAAAAATTTTTCGGTTTTCTTCGTTTGTCTTCAAAAGCGCTTGGAATTTGAATCGGTATGCACTGCACAAAACGAATCTGCGACAAAAAGGCAAACAGGCCGTCAAAAGGACGCCGCGAAAAAAGGACGCGGTTTACTCCATCAAAAAGTTGATTTGAAAGTATTAACATGTGAACTATTAATTAAAATGAACTTATTCATATATCTAGAATATAACCAATAATTACATGTTGTGACAACCATTATTCTTTTTTCTGAACAACCAAAGTACTTGAAAAGTTCATTCATTTTTATGCTAACGCAACTAAGTCCACTTTCTTGTTAAAATTGAGTCCGCTGAAACGGAGCACCGCCGAAATGAGAACCGTTGAAACAGGGCACTGCGGAAACGGGGACCGCTGATACGGGGCACCGCCGAAACGGGGACCGCTGAAACGGGGGCCGCTGAATAGGGGGCCGCTGAATCGGAGTTATGCCTGGATAACCTAGTAAAAGCTAAATTGTTAGAATTTTTAAAACAAATCTCGTGAAATTAATCATTTCACATCCCTGTCTTGGTCTACAATAGTAAGAAAATACATTATACCTATATTGGTCTCGACGGTTGAAGCAAATTGGAAGCTGCACAGGTGCAGTTATGTCACTAAAAACTCCACTATCGTTCTCGCTGTCACTCACTAGATCAAAATTTACACTGTTAGATGCCATTTTACTGTTTTGATTTAGGTTAGAACATTGTAAATAGAAAATCTCGTGATTTCACTACTTGACGTAAGTGAATGTGTCCTCAAGAAAGATATTATTTAAACTAAAAATTAGACATATAAACCGTTATCAGTGTTTATATATGTACTTTACATTGAGATAACGATTCACGTGAATCATAAAAAGCGCACTGTGGTATTTTTAGATTATTTAAATTTAATTAATAATTTTTGTTTTTTAATTAAGTGAATTTAATTTATGGAATAAGATGAAGCTTAATTCGTTTGGAGAGGAAGTAACCCAATTTTTATACATTATTATAACGGAAGAGAAATCATTACCTTGAAATTTGTAGATAATAATTAATTAAATCTATTTTTGCCAAACTTAATTACACGTGGAAGTTTTATGAATGTAAGTATCCTATTGTTTGATTGTAATTATTAAAAGTAATTAAATATAATTGTAATCTACGCTCAATTTTTCGTTTTGTATGATCGTAGTTGAAACGTTTTATCTTTAAACGTTTGTTTGGTGAATGCTAAACCTCGAATAAGTGCTAATATTGGAATAGGATATGAAATTATGCTCCTACATTGTTTGAAAGCAAGAATTGCGTCACTTTTCATTAGGATGGCTTTGATACATGTCACCTGAACAAAAAAGGCATAAATAATATGGCACGGGAATGTCTTCATAATTATTCATTTCAAGCATTAACGTACAAGAGAAATAAGTTTATTGAAGGAACAAACAATAGTTAATTGAAAACAACTTTAAATGTCAATTTTCCACCGTCCGCCTCCTAGAATTTTTCCAAGGAAACAGCGTGTGTTTTACGTTTTGTATTCACGTACAACCATACATATCAATGCATGCAGTTAGTGCACGTAAAAATGTGAAAAAATGTTATTAAAAAAGTAATTCGAAGCAGTGGAAAAGTACTTGCTAGATATTACCAGAGGTTACATTTGTGATAATACCACGGTGTTAGAAGAAAGGTCCAATATGGGGATTTCTTGTGTCGTTAGTTCTTCACTTTCCCATGTGGAGTGGAGAGGTAAAATGGCGAGGAACAGCTTGTCACTATGAAGTGCCAATCTATGCCTTTTTGTATTTTGTATTTTTTTACCACTTAATCTGAATAGTTGGAGATCCTATCTTAAAAGTGAAAACAGTTGTTTCTTAACACGTGAAGTATATCATCATGGAACGACGAAAGTTGGGAAAAAGGAGAACATGTGTATTTAGTCTTTTATCCTCTCTTCAAGTACTGTGCGATATGTAAAGGAGAATAAATGTTAAAAATGAATATTAACGTTCTGCTTACACGGAATGTGGGCGCAAAAGGTTGGTTTATTGTTACAACGTACTTAAGATTCGGGAATTTGAATCATAGAGCAAAGTTCACAAATTTGGTCAATGTCATGAGGGAAAAAACTTGTTCAGTTTATTAGTAAATACGAAAATGTACGAAAAAGTTGAGAAGAATCGTTTGAAATTAATGTCTATTATCTCAACTGCTTTATTTTGTGCAACCCATGATTTTGGTGATAGTTTAGGGAATAGTAAGAACAAATCGAGAGCTAACCAAGATGTATGAACAACCAAACATTGTTGTGTGTGTGAAGGCGCAGAGGCGGTGATGGTTGGGGCACATAGCAAGAATGAACGAGGAAAGAGTCCCATGTGACATTTGGAATGCGGTGTTTGGAGCTACAAGAAGAAGAGGTAGATCCAGTAATCATTGGAGACATATGAGCCTACTAGACCTGTAAGGGAATATAAATTAAATTTATAAATTGAGTTAGGAGACCATGAATTGTGGAATAAGAGTAATTGATATTGTGAGTAGTAACGTACCGAATTGATGAAGCGATTTTATAATGTTATCAATAAACTCAAAATTGTTTAGATCTTACTATCACTCGGCTTCCTTCCTGTTTTGAGATTCGCATTTTCAAAAAAAAAAAAAACCCTTGCGACACAAAATTGCTGCTTTGAGTTTTTTCCTCCATAGATTAATGAAATTAATCAATTAGATATCAATAACTTTGACTCGAATATCCGTTATAGCTTCGATCACCTCTCTCACCCCTTCAATTTCAATCCCTGAAAACCGTTAGGTGTTTCCCTTTTACCTCGGCCCAATTCCTAATTCTTTCAAAATCTTTTCCAAACGATATCATCTCACAGTCCCTTCCACTTAAAAATACAATTTAAAATTTCAGACTAAAGAGCTTTTTTACTACTCCACCGCCCGTTCCGGGGTTTACAAAATTAACTGTGAAGATTGCCCTGCTCAATATATTGGTCAAACCGGACGTAGTTGTAATACTAGATGGTCGGAACACATCAAACCTATGAGAACTAAAAAACTTTTATCATCTCCTACTCCTCAAGAATCCGTCTTTTACAATTAATTTTTAGTGATAAAGATCCTACATTTTTGTGACGGGGATGCTTGTTGGAAAAGAAGGAGATTCAATCCCCAAACTTTCCTTAACGAAATTACCTACGTAAAAATCTATCTTTCTGTGATTCAATTTAGATTTTCCTCTTTGATTTCTCTTAATCTATTATGACATCCCTTCGTCGTAATATTCACCCCATTGAGAGATCATCATTATTAATGGATTCTATCAATATTGAAATGGTTTCTCCAAAGTATCGGTTAAAGGAACACTTCGGGGTACTCATCAATTAAAGGAAATTTACACAACTACGCTTGACTGAAAGGTGGCAGCAGCACTACAGTCGTGTCAACGATACAAGCGTCCTTTTATAACCAACTGATGTTAGTTTGGTTTCAACGGTGACACCATTACTGATGTTGTTCAATAAGGTGTTAGAAGGCAGTATTACGAAGTTACTGTTTCAATTGATTTACCCTCAACATTTCTGTGCACAATCAAGCCAATTTAAATTTTCTATATTATATAGAAAATTATTCTCAAACTCCTGCTCCTGATCCATTCGTTCATTTGAAATGTACAGACAGCGATCCATTATTCTGTTTGCCAAAACTGTTAATTCTGTAACTGTAGCATGTAAGGAACGATTCCGCACAACCAACCCCATTACTGTCAGAAGCAAACTAAAATCGGGATTACCACATTATTATAATAATAAGTTCATTTTTTTTCGGTTTTGTTACTGAAAATCCTTACATTCAACCCTCCGACGCCCTTTACATAAATTCTTAGCGTTATATAATATTAAAGAAGAAAACTTTCTTTAAAATTCTATTGTGAATGGATCAAAGTTTATAGTAAGGTGAATTTCTAATTTTCAACCAGCTTAGAACGTTGTGTATGGTTCCATCACACAAAGGGGGTGACAGGTATCAGTTAATAATAAACTACTCAAAGCCTCTCCTTAATCCAGATTTAATGAAGAGAATGAAGTGAGGTAGTTTATGTTTTTAAAGTTACTTAAACTGTTGATAATACAAAATCAACAGGACGTAAAAAGGTGACAGTTATTCCATTACTACCTCGTAGACATTACCTTTCCCCATAACTTTTTTATTAGAATTCTTGAATAAATTTAATTAATGATAATGGCTACAAGTTTCGACAACTTCAAATATGTTGCCATCATCAGGTCGCTAAAATATTAACAATAAAAACTACTGAAGCATAAAACTAGTAATACTTACATAAAATTATTTAAATGTGAATTACGATGATAACAAATACATTGTGTTTTTTTTGCACAATGTGGGATCGTCTATTTTCTCACGACATTCCATTAAGCGGCTTCACCTTCCGGTTTTTAATTAATTTCCCGTTAAGTATACCATTCCTTACCCACATGTATTTAACCTCTCTTTTCTTACAGCATGGCCTTATAAATTTCGAAATATTCACTTACGGTGTTTACCCTTTTAAAGTTACATGTTTACTACATACTTACATCCCTAGTTCGGGGGTTAAAAATCCCTCGACGATAGGTCACCAATTTAAATATCGCTTTTCACTACCATCATGTTTTTTTTTGTTATCGTAATTCACATTTAAATAATTTGATGTAAGTACATATTACTAGTTGATTACCTGATGATGGCAACATATTTGAAGTTGTCGAGACTTGTAGCCATTATTATTAATTAATTTATTCATACATTTCAAGAATTATAATAAAAAAAGTCTATGGGGAAAGGTTGTGCGTAAACTTTCTTTTACATAATTTACTTCCCATTTCGAGCATCCCAAGGACAATGGAATCTACTAGTGTTAAGCTATTATTGTAATTTTTATTAATATGTAAGTTAATTAGTGTTTCCCCTCAGGTGAGTGGGTCTGTCAACCACCTGTTAGATTTAATTAACTTTGTAAATTTCTATATTTCATCTTCATTAGTTTCACTTCTTCAACGGATTGATAATGAAACAAGTTTGTTTCGAAACATGTCGTCAACTTTGTAATTAAATTTACAATTTATAATAAAAAATCTTTGGTTGATGATGAACCCTCGTAGGACGTAATGTCTATTTCATCACTTTCATTAAGTACTTCATTCTCTTCTTTAAATCTGGATTAAGGGTAGGCTTTGAGTTGTTTATTAT
Source organism: Pyrocoelia pectoralis (assembly GCA_036250285.1). Lineage (NCBI taxonomy): Eukaryota > Metazoa > Arthropoda > Insecta > Coleoptera > Lampyridae > Pyrocoelia > Pyrocoelia pectoralis. The sequence continues at coordinate 81,764,631 of CM070075.1, read as the reverse complement.
TAACTGTTACGAATTCAATATAATCTTTAACTTAATTTAGAAATTAAAAAGTAATACTTCTAAAAACTGTCTCTTTTTCTAATCTACAGTAAATTTGGATAAATCAAATTATGTTTATTGTGGGTCTTTGTGTATTTGTATTGTGTTAACGGGTTATTTCACAAAAGGAATGTAATATGAATCTCTTCGCCATGTCGGTTACATTAAATTCTATTGCCGGTGTGCAAATATATAATTAAACTGTATTTGTTTCAACTGAAAAGGGATACTGAGAATTTGAGATAAGGAATAGGATATAATTCTGGGATAGAAAACAGTTTATCCTATAGGAAATGTAAATATGCGTTGCTGTAGTACGGTTAGTTGTTCGAAGGTAGGTTATTCGACGTTTTCTAATCTCTTAAGATTAATTCAAAATGTTATAAATTATGAAAATGTATCATGAATTATTCGTACGCAAAAATATTTCGAAATTTATTCATTTTTGGTAATAGAAAAAAGTAAGATAAGATGTGGACTGGCATTTTATAAGCTATGACTTACGGGAGTTGTTTTCAGAATAAATGATCTGTTTGAAAGTCGATATATAACTCACATTTCCTGTGCCTCATCCGCCATTTTTTTTGGTTTATGATCGGTTCACCACCTACTCCCTCGTATTTTTCATCGACGTCTATATATCAAAAACTAAACTGAAACACTTTAAAACATCTTATCAAATTGATTCGATTGTCGTTTGTCTTCCAAAACTTACAAGTTACTTTACTTTATGGATTGCCATTTATTATTATGTATAGTAAGTATAACAGGAGAGTTGTTTTTATGCCAAAATTTTCATAAGCTTTAAGTTTTAATGTTGATCAAAATTTAGTAGGTAGGTACCTATGTCAAAAAGCGGCTTGAATTAATTTTATATAGTACAGACCTTGTAACAGGTGGCTTTTGTGAGTTAGGTAATAATAACCAACAGGTGACAGCTGCCCTGATTACAAATTATCAACGTCGCCACTATCGTGCAATATTGTTACAAAGACAACATTTTTATTTTTCATGTTTTCAAGTACCTATCAAAAGTAATTTTGCTTATTACAAATTTTCTTCAGTTGAGGTATTTTTATTATGAAATTTATTACGCCTTTATAGCATAACGAGAGCACATTCTTTTAGAAGACTTCAAATATAATATAAGTAGACGTATTATTGCTATTGAACAGAATTTTAATTTGATAATTTTTGGAAAAGTTAATCAGGGTGTTTAAAATGTTCATCTTTTTTTTAGAAATGCCGACAAAGGGCTTATAATTAAATACTTTTATAAAAGGAATTGTACCTAATTGTGAATTAAAAAAAAAGGATTAAATCATTTTTCAAAAGTACCAAACCATAAATAATTTTAGCTTACCTATGAGTTTAAAATTTAGAGGTTAGATCGCAAGATCTAGGCGGCCAATTTCCTCTTCGTTTACCAAATTTCTGTTTCAAAAGATCGTTTCCTTTGCTGTATATGACATGTTGCACCGTCCTGTTGAAACCACATATTCTGCACATCAATATGTCCCAATTTATTCCATAAAAAGTTATTAATCATCGTTCGATATCGAACAGTAACGGTATTTCCATTGTCATCTTCAAAAATGCATGGGGCAATCACTCCATCCAGCCCAAAAACCACAACAAACAGTTACTTTCAGTGGATGCATCGGTTTTTCCATTATTTCTCGTGGATTTTCTTCACCCCTGATTCTGAAATTTTGCTTGTTAACAAATATACCCAATTCAAAATGTTATTCGAAAATTTTGTTGAAAAAATTCATATTTGCAAGTTTCGGTTGTATGGCACAATTACCGAACTGACGACGTAAACCAAAATCTGTTGGGTTCATTTCTTGTGTTAAGCCTTTAAATGAAGAACTTTGTGCAAGATTCTGAATAAAGTGGTTTATAGAATGTTTAATTGATGTGAACGATGACGAATTAATGTTTTTGGTTGTTCAGCAACATTAGCACTAACAGCTGAAAAATTTTTTTGAGCGTGCACTACGATGATACTTTCTGCTTTTTCATCTTTTACTGAACTAGTTCTCACAAGTTTTTCTAATGGTAACATTTCACGGACAATTTTCTCTTCCATAATGAAATTTTTATCCAACTTCTGCATAATTTTCACCAAAATTTTAAACTCAAAAATGTAAAAGATTGTGCCGTCCAGCACCTTCTTCTTCGTTCCGTAAAAATTCATTTTTTTGTACTAGTGATTAATGAAACCGTCACGAAACCTGGCGAGAGCAATTTATGCGTAGAAGGCGCATTTTGTGGCCGGATTACACTACGGTTATTGTATTAGGTACTTTGGAATCTTGTTTTTAAAGAAAAATCATGGATAATTGGCCTATATTTAACTTGGCATCATTTCTCTTAAGTCCGGAATGCGTCGGCGGCCGCCAGGTTTCGTGACGGGAACGGTAACTATATGGAAAGAACGGAGCATCGGAAGGTAGTATCATCAAAGAATAGTGGATAAGTCTCGACGAGGCGCTTCCGTTGGGATGGTTAAAATACAAATGCGACTATGTCGAGAACGAAACGTAGGAAATGGGTACATAGTACAAGGTAAAGTGATGGCTTTCGACAAAACGCTTCCCTCGGTGAGGTGGGAAAATCAAATTCTAATACCTCGGGAGTTGAGTGTCCAAAGGGGATAGTTGTTTAAAAATGAGATTACCCAATTTAGTGATGTTCCTCTAATTCCATACCTTTCTAATTTGTCAGAAAGCACCTACTCACAAAGGAAATGTATTTTTTTGAAAAAGTATTTGCTAATATGGATCGATTTTTTTTAAAATATACCAAAGCGTACCTCATCACAGTGGACACAGACGTGGTTGTTCTGGTCATCAATTACTTCAGACGGTTGAATATGTCAGAGTTAAGAATAGGTTTTGGATCGAGAAAGACCTTTAAAGAGATTCCAATCCATCACATCACATCACAACAGCTTGGACCTGAACGCTCCGAAGCCCTTCTGCTTTTCCACCCATTTACGGGGTGTGATGTAACATCATCGATATTTGGAATAGGTAAAAAAACGGCATGGAATGCATGGGCCGCTTATCCTGACGTTACGGACACGTCCATTAACATCACTAATACACGAAATAGTTTCACGTTGGAATCACAGCACATGTCTCATCTTGAACGCTTTACAGTTCTGATGTACAGCAAAAACTGTGGTGCAGATTCAGTGTATGATGCAAGGAAGTTGATGTTTACCCAGGGCCTGAAGTCTCTGGACCACCATCGCAATATGCTTTATTTCAGCATACAAAGAGAGCGCTGCTCACTACCGCATTTATTTGGAAGATTTCACTGTCAAAATCGCCTGATATCCCTGATTACAGTAAATGGGTTAGGAATGGAATGACAGAACCAAAGAATGGGTACCCTAACTGGACTCATCTTCCAGATGCAAGCCATGGATGTTCATTGCTACTTAATTGTGGTTGTTTGGTCTCATGCACAGGCAGATGTAAATGTTACCGAGCCGCAGCTCATTATGCAAGTGTCATGAAGGTTGCACAAACAACTCACGTGATACATGAGGTAACAATAGTATTATCATGTTGAAAAGCTGTAATTTACGTCGGATTCTATCGTATTTGTGTTTCTTCATATTTTGTAATAAATAAATAATTATTGTCTAATCTGTCATATCAAAATACGTAATGACATTGAAATTGATTTTGAAACACAAATTAGACCTGACAAATGGATTCCTACTTCCTAGAACCTACAACAAGTGGTATTACTCAAGATTTTGTGTCTAATCGAAGCCCATCTATTAAAAATACCAATGAAGATGGCGTCCATATTTGATTTATAGCAAAAGGACACCACCTCCGCTAAATCAGAGAAACGGTATATTCTGACATAGTTTCCTTATATGTATATTCCATCGGAAAGTTGCTGGGATCCATATTATCTTTTTTCAACTGTGGTTTTGAGAGATAGATAGCCTATTGGCTTCGGCAATGTAACCTTCATCTTCACCGCACTGGCATCCCATTATCTCATCACGTTTTAAACACTTATCAATTGTTAGTAAGTAGTTTATAGTTGTTTAAGAGTTGTATTGCTTAATTACTATTAAATTTTAGCCCGATCATGACAATTTGCAATTGTCGAAACATGCCGTAGTTATTTATCTAATTTGCAACGTTTCACTAATTTAACCTTGTTGTTCTTATTATTCTCAAACGTTTGATAACATTTTATCAGATTTAATATAGCATTATTTCCTAGTTCTACATCAGTACGGATGTACATTTTTTTAATTCACAAAAAAGTTAAATAGCGTTTTTGTCTAAAATATTTGGAGAAGTAAATAATCGAATATTAAGATTTTTATATTGAAATCCCTATGGTGCCTCGGCTAGTTCTACACCCTGTATATATCCCAAAATAAATTAAGCGGAACGGAAAAAATGTTAAACGATGCAGAACAATTATTTATAGATTTGGTTGCCAAATTTAAGGGATGAAACGTGTAATTTGCACCAACTCGTAAGAGACCAACATAATAGTTGGAGAGAACTTAAATTAGAGTATCTGACAGCTTCAAATTTTGGCGCTGTTTGACCAAAAAGGAGATTCAGGCAACACTCACGAAAGACCATTGCAGAGATTGGTCGAAAATCCAAGGACAAAGTCATTCCAAGATCTTCTTGGAATCCCCAAACGGAGACCTAGTTACGTCCATCTTAAAGTTAAGCAAGACGAAGATAAAACTTGCGACAGAAATGGTCACGGGCACCTGCATAACATCATGGGGCTGACCGATAGGTTGTGGTGAGGGAGATGAAACACCCTATCACGTTATTTGCCAATAAAGGCAAGGGAACACCTACTTGGAAACGAAAAGATTACACAAGAGGAAGTAACGAAGATTCGCCCTACTAAAATCCTGAACTTTGTGTTTTACGAGTTTTTACAATTATTAATAGGTTCTTTCATTTTCATTCCGAGAAATTTTCAAGTTATTCTTGTATGTACAGTGTTTTCATCAATATCTGACCCCCACGTGATCGATTTTAAATTTCGCGCTTTAAAGACGCTTTCTCAAGGTTGGTAGTTGTTAGCTGGTCGAAGAAAAACAATTACTAAATCGTATAATATTTAGTTTTATTTATAGTATTCTGCTGTCTTTTCGAATTCCCTCTACATTACCTTAGATAAACATTCTTTCCAGAGTGTTAAGCTGATTTGTCATTTTAGACACCCTAGTAACCTGTCTAGGGGAAACTAATGAGGTTTGCTATCGTGCATCTTTAGTTGTCTAAACACCTGCAATCACGTGGGAGTGAGACATTGATGAAAACCCTGTACTTGTGTGGTGATACAGTTCAATAAATGTTAACATCGATTCAAAAAATTTATGATATGACATTGACATTACATTCATGTATTATAAAAACAACCCCCAATAGGGATGCCAATGATTATATAAAGCTGGTTGGATTTTAAAAAACTTTCAAACGTTTGTAACAGCTTGAGCGAACGGGGGAATTTTATTAAAATGTCAAGCACGAATCTACGGAATAAGTATAGAAGATTGTGATGCCCAGAAAGCAGAAGTTCTTCACACGACGTTTGATGATGCAGCTGATATTCACTTTTTGCTATCACTTCATAAATATCCTCAAGAGCAATATTAAGAACGTCGGTTGAGCCTTGGGAGGCCTGTTATATCCTTCGTTTTGAATAGAGTCGTATTTAATCACGAAATTCAATTTTGAATATTAAAGTAAATAAGATAAAGTGACAATTTACCATATTCCTTTCTAGATCGCGTTCCTCTTTAAGCCAATAAAAACCATCGAATGTAAGTGAACAAGTATAATATTAAAATTCTTTTATTTTAAACATCAAAGTAAAGAAAATTTACTTTTATTTTGCATGTTTCTTTTAGAGTTTCGTCGTCTTCTTAAAGATTATAGTAGAACGTAGTCGTTGTTGACACGTCTAGTGGTGTGAAACCGAATTCCGGATTCCCTTTGTCATCCATTCCCTGATTCCAAACATCCTTTCAATATCTCTCGAGATCTTATTTACTATACACTGAATTCGTAACACAAATAATACGCTACTTTAATTTGGGGGTTTTCATGTCAATATAGAAAATTTAAAAGCAAGGAAATACAAATATAGAATTATTGATTCTTGTATCAATATATATGGGAAGTTTTACATCTGTATATGATCGAACTAAAATTTGATGGTTGTCGAAAATAACTATGTTAAAATGTAACTTTTGATACAAGTAAGATAAATTCCAGTAAGCATAAAATGTAGACCAACGAAGAAATTATAGTTAAGCATAGCACAAACCTACTCATATTTAATATGTTTTCATTTAGTTTCATTTGAAATCTAATAAGAATTCATTACATACCTCCTCTGAAAGAGTAAACAAGTAGAATATTTAATTTTCTATTAATATGATGTCAGTGAAGTGTAATTAGGATGTACCGAAACGTATAAATGTTTTGTAGCCGTTGGTTTTGTAATTGGTAAAAATAGGGGTGTTAACTAAGCGACCAATATTTATCATTGCACGGCAACCTGTTGTAAGAAGTATGTATTCTTCGACAATAAAAGCCATTATAATCGTGTAATAAAAAATTTAGCCTTATCAACACCCCTACCAATTACGTATAAAACAAGTTCGTCCAAATTTGGAACATTCAATCCAAAAAATGGCGAAGGAATGGAAATTTAACCGCGGAAACTTTCTAAAGCTAAACGATGAAATAAAAGCGAAACTGTTTGAGAAATTACGCGGGCCTTTGCGTTACAGGGATGGACGCCGCTGGTGTTCATTCTAAGAGATATGAAAATCAACGCAGACGAATATTAATGTCCTTCAACAAGACATACTGAGGTTGTTGAGAAGGATCAGCTAAACTGGACGCCAACTTATTCGCGTAAATCAACTGAAGTACTTTTTTCGAATTTCTTGGTCACAAACGTTTAGCCGTCCAATTCGCTTGATTTCAACCCGATGGATTATATGGTATGGTATACCTTGAACCTACAGAACACCATACACTACTGTGGACATGATGAGAATGTGTGGTTGATGAGCGCGTGGAAGATAATGATTATTTAGTGTATTTTTGTTTTTAATTTATTAATTATCATTAAAACAAATTCGATGCCATGGGTGTATAAATAAATATTTAAGACAACACCTATTAGTTAAAAAGAAAGTTTTTGAAGAAAAGGGGTTAGTCGAAGTTAAAGTTAGAGGCGCTATTTTTATAAAATTTGGTTAGAATTCCAGTCAAAATAAATATAGGTGTTGAAATCAAATCTTATAACTTCTTTTTTTAGTAGCCTAGGTGATACTGTCATTTGGGGATCGTTTACCCGAGAGAGGTACAAGTTGGACAAACCATATTGCCCTATGGCAGAGGTGTGGTGAATATAAAAACCAAGGCAATGGGGGAAAAACCATTTAGAAGATGTTCGGTTTACATCGTGTCCAAAGTTCACCATTTACTCCGTTATGATTGGAGCTACAAGGTCGGTTAAATGGGAAAAGTGATGTCATTTTTTCCCCTGGTTGCTTCTTCTTGTTTTCTTAAATGTAGCTTCATTGTTTCTGAATTGTCTGTATAATTTCAGAAAATACTGTATATTTGGTGCTTGATGATTCGGAAATCTAATCTGGTAATGCTTTGGTTATATATTAACAATGTTTTGTTCAAAAGTAAATTTTCTTTCGAAATGTGTAAAAATATATAGGGTATTCCATTTAAAAAAAATTTTGCCCATTTAACCGACCTTGTAGCTTCAGTAATAACGAAGATGCCAATGGTGAACGTTTAACTTTGGACCCGGTGTATACCTACCTGAAACTTCCAAGAAGCTTTTTTCAGGTGGAAGCTCCATCGCAAAAAGGTTTTAATTATGTGACCGACTTACAGGAGTAATGGATTGTATTTATTGAATATGCGAGTCTGTGTACCAGAACAGGTATTATTACCTGAGAAAGAATCTCACTCCGAGTATGACACGAGCGCTTATGTCATTACAATAAGCAACATGTGAAAGGTGTTTTAAAAGAACATAACATTGAAGTGTGTTCACCTTCAGCTGAGGAATTTTGTGATGGTTGTATGTATAATGGAAAAACAAAAAAGAGCATCATTTCATTACAGAACTGAGTGACCCATTGCCTCTGGTAAGTTACTAAGTGGAGATCTGTGTGGTTCGATGCAAGAAAAATCAATTGGAAACTCAAAGTATTTAGCGCTTTTCTAAATTGCGACGTGTGTTTTTCTTCATGAGAAAAGTGAAGTTGCTGAATGTCTTAAAATATTTATTTAAGAGGCTATAACTGCAGGAATAGGAATAAAGTGCTTGTTTATGAACGGAGGCTGTGCGTATGACAATAAAACCGTAACGCATTTATTTATTAGAACTCCGTGTGACTATGGATGGCCCTTACACCAGAGCAAAATCCCACCGAACGGAAAAACTGAACTATAGTATAAAGTGGAAGAGCATTAATTCACGCAAGGAACTTACCCATTCGTCTATGGACACAAGCAGTGAACACTGCTGCTTTTGTATCTCATAGGACAAGACCAACACCAACTAAAAATAAATCTACTATTGAGCTTGACGTGAAAAGGAGTATTAATTCATTTTAAAGTTTTTAGGGCAGAATGTTATGTACGTATTTCAAAAGAAAATAGGAGAAAGTGGAAATGACTCTAACGAAGGTGCTGCTCCTACATTAAAGTTTTCGTTACTCGGTGATCCTTCTCTAGTTCAGACAAGGGATTACTCCATGATATCTTTGCGACACCTGACGGAGATGACAGAAGGGAAAGAAAAAAGGTATCTTTAGATGACTCTGAGGTAAATTTTTTCTGCTTGAAATGTTCTATCATTAGAACCTATAATAGTAATACCGGGTGGGCCATTGAAAAGGTAACACGCCTGTTTTGGGACACAAAAAACGCTCGGACACGTCCATTTTTTATTTTTGGGGGACAACTTTTGATGTCAAATTTGACTTTGTCAGGTCAACCCCCTAGCCCCAGCATCCCCTAACTCAAGAATTTAAATAGGGAAAGGGTGTCGAGCGACCCCTCATTTGAAACGTCTTTTAATTCTCTATTCGACAGTATCAATGAAAATTAGTTTTATTCAATTTTTTTTTCACCCCCATAAAAAGCACCCTCTAGATTAACTAAGGTGGAGGTGTTGTTTAGGAAAAATCCTGAAACACGTCACCTTTGACCTTTTGAACGGCACATTTTGATGTCAAATTTGACTTTGTCAGGTCAATCCCCTAGCCCCAGCAACCCCTAAGCCAAGAATTTAAATAGGGAAGGGTGTCGAGCGACCCCTCATTTGAAGCGTCTTTTAATTCTCTCAAAGGTGGCCTGCGGGCCTGCAACGCGAAGGATGTGTCAGTAAATATAATCCTGAAAAGGGCTGAAATAAGCATCGAGGGTATGGAATAAAAGGGTCGACGAAGTTCTTTATAAAATTCTACTTGCTTGAATATATCTACAAGGATTTGTAATCCTGTCAGTTACCTGAATCAATTTAACAATATTGTTATAATGAGCAAAACGCGGACTACGTTATCTTAAATCTAGTCATAGGGTTGTCGGGTTTTCTGATGCTGATTGGGGAGGGGACGGAAGTTGACAGGAAATCGTATACAGGATACATATTTAATTTTAGTGTAATGTCCTGGGAAAGTATTGAAAATAGTTTTTTGTTTGTTTTAAGGTTGACTGAATTTTTGTGTGTGTATGCATAACTTATTTGATTACTCGTTATTGTATGTAATTTTTTTCTGACTTTAAAAAAATAAGTACTAGTAAAATGATACATTTCGGGTTAATGTCCATTAACAACGGCCCAAGCTTCGAACCCTATGGAGTTACCGAGGCTACCAAACAACTAAATGCCTCGAAATTGAGAAATCGAACGTAACGTTTCCTGTCTCTAGAACTTTGTTGTGTAGTTTATGTTGGTTAACCAAAGACGGAACCTTGTTATTTAGAGTTACTATGCCGGTTAATAGATTGCTTTCTCGCTTAGGTTTTGATAAAAAGCTACTTCCCCTAGGGGAAAAGTTGTTACGCCAAACAGCATGAATTGACAATGATTAACATTTCGAAAAAATAACATTGTTTAGTAAAAGGCATAGTAAATCGGACAAAATTGCTTTTTGAGCACAATAAAACATTTGCATCTTTCACCCCCTAAAAACATACTTTTGTTATCCTCTACGATGCGTTACATATTTAAATGATATGGATTTCGAAAAAACCTTATACAATCTTAGGACTGTTTCATTATTTTATTATTATATATTTTATATGACGTTAACACTCAACATTTTTTCCGCAACCGAATCCTGAACATTGACCAACCCACCACGAAACATGACAATTTTGGAAAGGAAAGCACCCTGTTGTTTTTTTTTGACGGTTGAAGGATCGCAAAATGAGAACAGTTTGCTCAAATTATTTATTCCAAATTCAAATTTTATCATAAGCTGGTTCAAAATTATAGAGTACAGCTATAATTTGTCATTGGGGTTTTTGGACCAAATAACAAAAAAAGGTTAGACGTGTAAATGAAGCACATCCTTCATAATAGAATAAATTTCCCATTTAATTTCGTTAAAATTCTAGAGTTAAAATTCCTTTAATGTTTGAGCCGATTACAAGTTGGGAATAATAAACTAGAAAGACATTTCAGTTAGTAACGTTATACTTAGTTAGATAACGTCAATACAAATTACGGTTGAAACTATATTCAATGTTCTACATGTTTGCGTTTTCGAATATCTCGAGGGAACATGTAGGAATAGACGAACTGCTACAAGGTGTACCGTTAAAACGCAAGGGATATAGGAGTTATTCCTCAAACACATGCTATACTCAATCCTGCTTTCAACGTACGTAGATATAAATTAGCATATACGTGAAGCGATGTTCGTTGTTTTGTTTCAGGTGTATTCAATTATAAGAGACTGATAACATTAGCAACATTCTCCAATATAATTAGCAAAGATCTAGATAAATGCCTATACTAGAAGTAGCTAAACGGTTATGCTACGCGATCATCTTTATAACAGTTTGCAAGAAATCGGTAAACAAAATTTCACTCTCTCCAAGTATCAACGATGTTTATGAGTTTCAATCACGCTTCTAAGTGCAATGAAAGTGTCAACTAATTAACAACACTTTTATTTAATTTAAAAATCGTGTATCGTTGAAAAGTTTTTATAATTCGGAACGCAATATTTAATTTCGTTTCAGGTGAGTATTTCAAGAGGCAAAGGCTTGTCAATTTCTACCTCACAATCGATGGCCAATATTTTTTTGGTACAATTGACCGATATTTATTCGCCCACTTATTTATTCAAGAGAGAATGCACAATTTCTCAAAACAATATCTAACGAGGATGAATGGAATGTTTCCCTTCTTCTATTAACGCACATCCTGAAATTCGAAGGTTCCTAGGAAAACATTGGAAAGATGACTTAAAAATAGTAATTTTGCTAAGGAGCGGATGGGTCCTGATTTTATTTTTTATATAGAAAGGACAACCAATTAAAACCTATAATTCATTTGAAGACAATGCGAAAAGCAGGACTTCTTCTAACCGTTGATGTGTGTAGAGTTGCGTTTTTTCCGCAGAACAGCTGAAATTATTTCATGGATTAAAAAAAATAGAAGAGCGAGTTAGGTAGAATTGGTTTAATCCCTTTTTACATTAAAACAACGTTTTTGCATTCATAGAAGCGTCATGAGATGAAGAGAGAAGACGTTAATCTGCACTTTCAATTTCTCCAAAATCTTCTTGAAGATATTGACATTTTCCAAAAACTAATATAGACGGGAAGGGTCTACAACTTAATAACAGAACAGGTGTCGTTGTTGCTGAAAAAGTTCAAAATGTGTTTCCACAACTACATGCACAGAGAAAAAGAAAATAAAAGAAGGGAAGTTTTTACAACAAACTCGCGTGTAGGAAAATATACCAAAAACCTAAAAAGAAAGAATATGATGACGATGCCATCCGGATTTCTTATTTACATATCTGAAAAGTCAGCTGAAGTTTTTTAAAATGGGTTAAGGAACATTTTATTCCACTAAAACCTGCAGGTTTAGGTGTGTTGGCCACACTTTCTAGTATTGGAGCCGGGTTTTCGAATTTAGTGGTGTTAATAGTAACAGTTCAGGTGCAAAGTGAAGAGGCGGTTTATAATAGCCTATTAAAGATTCTGGCTGCAGCTAAATTTAGTACGGGCCAATTAGGAATCAAAATTTTGTACGTAAACAGTGTGCAAAAAAAAGTAAAGGGCAGGATGAGTGAAAGAAGAGAGAGGGTAAGCAGTTGGGCGAATTTGAACGAGTTATTGAAGAGGAAAAGGGAAGGTTAAAAGACAGAGGAGGAATTGTTCAGGAGAGCATGAACAACGAGATAAAGACTAAGTTGATGGAGAGATAAAGACTAAGTTGATGGAGATGAGAAAAGAAATCAAAGGAAAACAACGATGAAAGTAAAGGACTGAGAAAGGAGGTAAAACAAATGAAGGAAGAGTACGGGAAGAAAGAAAAAGAATAGAGCAAGGAGCGGTTAGAGATAAAGGGGGATATAGTACAAATAAAGAGGTAGTTGGAAAAAAAATGAAAGAATCGAAGAACAAATAATATAGTAGTGAGAGAAAGTAAAATGACGGAATCCGAGAAGGAACAGGAAGAGTTTATACGGGAGTGAGGGTAAGCGTTAAAGAAGTGTAGACTGTGAATAAGGGGACAGAAAAGGAACTAGTAGTGGCGAAGTTGGGCAATAGCGCGAGGTAATGGAGAAAAAGGGAAAAACTTGAGAAACATTAAGGATGATCTGACGAGAGAAGAGAGGTACGTACAAGGAGAATTAAGAAAGATTCCAAAGGAGGAAAGGGAGAGAGGGAAAGAATGGGGAGGGGGTACAGAAAGGTATGGCTAAAAGAAAACAGGTACGACTGGAATGAGGAAAGAGGAATGTTAATGTGCGCCCAAGAAGAAGGGGAACAATGTAGCGCAAAAAACTAAAGGGGGGAGGGAGAAGAGGATGGGGCTAGTAAACGGAAATGGGGAAAAAATGTGGCCGGAATTAAGAATAAGAGTGGGGACTTTTGGGCCTACTTGGAAAGCCTTGATATGGTGGGCCCGGTAGAGACGTGGTTGGAGGAAAAAGACTAGGAGAGGTAAGGGAAAATATCGAGTACAGGGTTGAGGAATGTGTAGAGCTAAGGGAACAGAAGGAAGGTTGGAGAGAGGTGCTGAGAGAGGATGGAAAGGGGAAGAAATGGATGGAGGAGGTTTTAAAGAGCAGAAGAAGAAAAGGGATGTAAAATGTGAGTTAGAGTTAGACTCAGACTGTCAACATCTCCTGTTCCATAGAAGAGACCATACGCCGTGGCCTTAAATGTCTAATTAACACAATCTTGAATTGAAAAAATAAATAAATAGTGACTTATTGTAATGGCAATTTTTCAAAACAGAGTTTTACTAATACGGACCCGCACATAGTACATAAATTTATAACTAATCTATAATAACTATAATTCAGCAAAAAAGTGACAATAGCTCGCAATAGCTATAGTAATAAATGAATAATAGACATTATAAAAATATAAACAATAAAAAGGAAAGAAAAATAATATATTAAAATAAAACAGAACCTTGAAACTTAAATTTGCAAATTTAATATTTGTTTCCTTAAATTTGGGTGGATAGTCTAAACGATGGGGTGGTTTCTCCTTAGGGTAGTTTTTCCCCCGGAAACCTCTGGAGTTTTATTTGGAAATGGGTTAATGAAACATCGTGTACTTTATTATTGTCGACGTAACGCTCTTTATTTTGGAACACACGAGAATGTAATTAGTAGAAACCTTATTGTATCACATTGTATTATAGTGTATCGAGAACAAACTCACCTGAAGAAATAGTGTTTCATTAACTGTGAAATAGTAATCAATGTAACCACTGATAAACCAATAAGATTTGTACTAATTACCTTCTCGTGTGTTCCAATTTTTAGATATAATAAAACGTTCAGGGGAAAAAGAGAAATTATACGGAAAATTCTCGGACCTAAATATGACGACGGAAAATGGGAAAGAATAAGGAGGTTTATTCCAAAACAGAGAAAATACCAGACAAAATGAGAAGGGGAAGAGTAACTTTCTACGGACACATTACAAGAATGAATGAAGAAAGATTGACAAAAAGACTATTCAATTATTTCAACAGAAACCCTAAGACACAAATAACATGGATCAAGGAAGTAAGAAAAGTAAAAAAGAGCGGAGATGGAGCGAAGAAAAAAATTCAGAGAGAAAATCAAAGGGTTCACGTTCAAGAAAAAGAAAAAAAGAATACTGGAAAATACTCTTAAGTTATTTTACGTAGTCCGTAGTCGGCCAAAATCGAAAGAAGAAGAAGAAAACGTTCGGAGCCATTTCGTATCTTAGAAAAAAACAAAAATAATGCGCCAATATGTGTTTCCAAATCGCTGCCAGGGTTTGGTACATTAATTGTGCCCATCTCGTTTACCTCTCCTAACGAGAAGAAGTGCAAGAAGAAAATTTCAGTATAGACTCTGTGTACTGGACAAGAGTTTAACACTTTTATTAGATTCTAAGCATTTCATTACTTGATCCCTCCATTGTATGTTATTTTTTACATATTAAATGAAATTTTTAAATAGAGTTATGGCTGTTATTCATTCATTGTAAAAGTAAGTGTTAATCAAAATGAAAAAGATACCTTATAAATTGTTTTTCATAGTCCTTCTCTGACGTAATCATCCTCCATTAAACAGTTTGCATTTCACCGACTGTACTAAAACAAAAATATTCAGTTACAATACGATTTCTATGCAGATTAAATATATAATAAAATACTTTATTTTAGTGTCTATAACAGTAACTCTTGCGAACTTTCGGTAGCTACAGGCGAAACTTTTTTATGTATAACAAAGACAAATTTCCTACTTTAGTTAATAGTGGTGATTTTTTATACGTTTTATTTAGGAAATGGAAATAAATCCCGTCGAATAATATATGCATGACAGTTTCGCATACAAAAAATAGATATATTGACGCGTAGACTACTAAAGAAATAATATATACTATAAACAAAGTTACATTTGATGTTAAAAATTAATGATGCCACATTAGTGAAATTGTAATGTATAATTAACATAACCATATACAATACTGTATTTGTCATATCGTTTGACGAGCTTTCCGATCTCAAAGCTTTGGTTTCCTAACCAGTTTTTCAATTTTGGCAACAAGAGAGAATTACTCGGCTCTAAGTCGGGGCTGTACGCTAAGTGACCTCATAAGTTGCTGGGTCAAAGAGGCACTGTAAGGGCTTCTGTTGTGTTAAATGAGGGCAACTTGAGACATTGGCAATTCTCTACTATTTCGCAAGCATAGTTACCGGTGGATAACACCTAGGACACCCATTGAGCGCATCATTTTTTTTCTAAAGAATAAATAGAGTTGGTAATACTAAAATACCAAAATATATTTTTTGGGTTGAAGTTTTCTAATTCAGATGATCATATAATAGTAGATTCGGATTTCAAATTATCCGAAAACGCCGCATTGACGTTTTAACACAACTTCTGTAGAATTCGATCGGGTCTAATTGTGTATATTTATTCAAAATTGTTACATTCTAAATATAAATCAAGATAATGGGGGAAGTTATAGTCAATGGAGTTTAGTAAATTGTTAAATAGTTCATGAATTTGCAAGATATTCATGCGTAAAATTATAACGCAACACTATCCAAAGCCTTCTCATGTTTGCAATGATAAAAATTAATGTAGCAGCGCAGTAAAAAAACATCCGCATATAACGAAAGCGTACAAAAGTACTGCAAAACACTATTAAATCGCTACTCAACAAACACATTCTCTGCTGTACATTAAAGTCTTTTTTCTGCATCGTACAAAACTGTTAATTATGAGGGCATTCGTTTATTAATATAGTGTGGTCTTTTTAAAGTAAACGAAGTTACTGAAATGAGAAATATGTGTGATATGTAATGTTGTAGAAATAATGTTTCGACTTCTTGTCGAGAAGAATACATGGATTATGAATCATAATAATACCATGGTGGTCAGAACCATTTATGGATTGGAGGTTTCAACTGTTGCAACTAATATTTTCTTCTTTGTTACAAGTTTTTATAATAGTTGCACAATGTCCACTTTATCCCTATTGATTGGGTAAAGTTGGTTCTTGTAAGGACTGCTGGTTAAAATTGTGGCACAGTTTCTCTTCCTTTTCGAAGATCGAGCTTGGGTTGATTTAGGAACTGGCATTATAGCTTCTGGAGTGACCTTCAATGAGGAACAAGCTTTTTGAGAATTGTCTGGTGTGGATGGATCAGTAGAAGTTGATGGGAGAACTAACAATTGTTCAGGTCTATCAATGGAATTGTCAGGAGAAACTGGGATGGGCGAATTGTTAAGGTTATCTGAAATATATCTGTCACTTGGAAGTGATGGAGCGAAATCTGATTCCTGAAAAACATCTGGATCGAATGGGACGATTCGACACTTTCTGAAACCACTAATTGCTGTAGATGCAGTTGCCACTTTGAGATATGCCTCACCAAAGAGTTTGCTGACTTGGAACTGGGTAACTGATTTTCCAGGATTGTTCCGCATTCTCAAAGCGGCAATATAGAAAGCGTTAAGCGGCGTCATGAATGACACATCAAGCGGTTACAATTTGTGACTGCAGTGTGGGGGAATGGTTATGATGCTCGCGTTGTTTTCTCTGGCTTGAATAATCACATCAAGGTTCTTAGTATGTGTCAAATGCCCATCCATTATGAGGAGTGCAGCTTCTTCCCTTGTAGGCTTTATATGGTTCAGGAGATGATCAAACCAGACTCCAAACGTTTCTATTTGCATCCATCCAGATCCGTTGCATGAAAATACAGTTCCTGGAGGAGCTTCGTCTTGCAGCTCTACTTTCATCCGCTGACGTGGGAATATTAACATTGGAGGAATAAAATTTCCCCCAGGACTCATACAAATTACAGCTGTAGACAGAACACCTCGTTCTGCAGAAGTGACGGCCCCACCTGGTTTTTTACCCCTTCTTATCAGAACTTTGTTTGATCTTGTCTGGACAGTCGTAATACCTGTCTCATCGACATTAAATATACGGTGAGATAGAAAATTTTTATCTTCTAGTTTGAGGGTTTCGAAAAATTTATTTACGCTCACTGCATTAAACTCCTGCGCCCTAGCGATGGAAGTTCCCTCAGGCTGTATAATGTAAAACGGAGAGACGACTTTTACAAATGTTTAAGATTACAAATATTTTTCCATATATTATAAATATTAATAAAATAATACATTAATCGTTGATCCTCACTCAACGTGCTAATTGTCTCGTTTAATAGATTTTTGTCTTTAGTTCACGAAGGGCTCGACGGATTTTGATCATTTTTGACGTACAAGATCCAAAACTTTGCACCGATGAAAATAATAAGGTATCAAATATGCGGTAGAGCTGTTTAATATTTTGAACTTTGGAGTGGTTAGGGACGAGGGTAAAAGTTCTCCAAATGAGTAGGAAAAAGTAATTAAATGCCCCCCTACTAAGTAAAATTGAGCAATTTTTCAGGATCATACTATTTCATTAATATATTATTTAAGGGGGATAGTTTTCAAATAAAAGTTCAAAACGTAGGTTAAGGAATAAGACCTGAATCTGGAGAACACGAATATTTACAGTTTTATATTAATTGTACGAGGGTAAATTTAATGGCCGCGATCTAACCGATGGGATACAAGTTTGGACTATGTTCTTACGGTGTTATATTGTTCCATTATCTGGTTGTGGAATAACATAAGTTTTTGTGAAATAACCATTGTTTGACGACCTGCCAAAGTTGATAAAGTTGTGCATGTCGTCAAGAATGGAGAAGGTTGAGATTCATTCCATATTTCATATTGAGGGTTTCTCATCAAAAGTAATAAAATCTGAGGTAGACAGAATATTACCTAATCGGCTCCTGGAGATACCACGGTGAATGTGTTGCCACGACTGCTTAGAGCAAAAGCTGACACGAAAAACAATTTGTCTTGCGTTGTTTAAACGTAATCCATTGGATTGTACGAGATTTGAGACCGTCAATGAGGCACTATTCTTCATAAACAAACCAGTAATCAAAACGACGAACCGCTAAAAAAAATTTTGCACCGAAGGCCAAAACAGGTTCATGGGCTGGAAAAGGTTATTTGGAATGGCGTTTTTGTAAGAAGATTAAACAATCACGACAATAAGTATCAATTCAACGAAGAGATTGCCTATTTCGGCCACTTGTGCTAATGACTGTTTACAAGGATGATTAAAACATTGTTTGCCTAAATGCGTTGAACTTAAAGGAGTTATGTTGAAAAATAAAGCAACTGTTAAGTAAATCTAAAAAAACTCAAATCGTGTTCAAAGAATGAATAGTTGTTGAAAGTAGCATTGTAGTGACTAGTGAGTAATGGCTACATGATGTATGAAAATAAAAACGATCGAAGTAAATGTTGTGCACATCTAAAGGCAAACGTCAAGATCAGTTTCTGTTTGAATTCCTACAGTTGTAGCTTTCACGAAACAGACATATTTGTAGAGCTGCACTCTGGAGATTAATGCTCGCTATATGGCACTTTGATCCCTTGACGCCGCGGTTAGTGTGCTGGAAATGCGACGAAGACATTTTTCATATTGTCGAATATAAAAATGTCATAAATTCGCTTGTTCCTATCTCAGTACAGAAACCTCGCGATCATCATTCATTATAGGGAAAAAGCGCGACGCCATTCAAATAAATTAAACAAACCGTAGAGCAGTGACATATTTTAAAATTTTGTTTTGATTTACATAATTAAATGTTTCTAGTAAATTTAAGGAGATAAAAGGTAAATTTTCTCATTTCTTATTCACCCCCTATGTTTTTATACAGTTATTTTGGCAGAAATGTGCCTAAAGATCACGTGATTAAGATTAGGGCATAGCTGAACGTACCTCAAATACCTTCATTTCAACCACCGTCGTTATCACCACTCATAAAGATCAGTCTAATCTTATAGCATTATTTTTAATACCCTATTTCCCTTTTTAAGTTAATCAAACGGAAATGTTTATTTCCCTTTACAGTAACAGTTTTATTTACCTACAATACTTTACTTCTTATTACCCGCTTAGTTTTGAATGACAGAAATGGGGTATAAATAATGTGGGAGATAAAATCCTTTAGAGAATGGTCAGAATCTCTTTGGTTTTGCGCGTTTTATCCTTGTATTATAAACTCTTCAAAGGATTTTTAATATTTTCAGTTTATAGCTTGTAAATTCAGTCATTTTTATTTTTAAATTAACACATCCATCTGCCATTCTAAGACGTGATACTTGAGCACATCAATCTTTAACTAATTTCAAGTTTTTCTTTTTTAGTTACTGAACATTGAATCCTGCGATCCAAATATGTCCGGTTACTGTACCACCTCTCCATTAAAAATACACAGGTCATTTTCGTATATCCAACCAAAAATTACGTACCTATTGTTTTATTTACGAAAGGTTCAAGAATAATTTTCCCACATGGTCCTCTTTCAGTTCAATGCACTTTGTCCGACGCTTCTCCAATGGATTATTGAGTCCAACCCTAAAAGCCATAAATGGTAGGTAGGTATTGGAACAATTTAATGATGAAAACGAAAAGCTACTCTTCCATTTAGTGTCAATCATTCAAAGTGAAACAACGACTAATGGAGTCGTACCTATATCTAAAGGCTATATTAATTAGTTCCAAACGTAGCGGAAAAATGGTGTAAACTCGATTTACAGTTAATTTGGTAAAGACTAATATCATTCCTTTACACATAGAAAAGAAATAAAATTGCAAGGAATGACAATGGTGGTATACATGCCCTTCTCCCCAAAATATGCGATGGAAAACCTTAAGTAAGTTATTAAATCTTTGTCCATCAGGGGAGAAAAAGATGCAGTGTTTTACACCACCATTGTTGCAACCATGTGTTAGCAATCTACGTAAAAAGTGCAATGTGAATGGTCGAAGACTTTCCGCCACAGTAATTTCAAGTTTTTGGAGGAGAGAAAACAGGGCACAAGTTGGCATTCTCCAAGAGAAAGTAGAAAACATCTTACCACATTATTGGAAAGACACAGAAGTGCTTAGGATTAGAGGATTTTCAAAAGTTTCATGTACGCTGTAATATTTTCATTTGCAAATTATTTCTTGCACAATTTATTTTTAGTGCAGGTTAAAATGCAGCGGACCAGACGAGCAAGATTCGTTTTTTTACAAAATAGTCCACGTTTAAAAAGATAAGATATACACGTTATTCCACACGAAATATTTTGGCTAAACTACTCGATTTTAAAAAGCTTCTGTTTTGGAGTGGCTGATTAAAGATATATTTTATAATTGATTTCATGCTTCATTAAATGGAAAGCGCCGTATTTAATTTTCTGTTCCTACGCATGAAATTAATGAGAGATTCATTAGGGTATACCTCACTTAATCCTTGCAATTTTTGAAATATTCTGTATTCTGTAGAAATGCAGTAACAATTTTAATGTTTAAATGCTTTTTAAAAATAATATTCGGAGTGTGATGTTGTAATCTTGCATTTCATGTCGTACTTGTGAAACATGTTCCTAACTTTCTGAAAACGATTTTCAGAAACGAGTTGTATTCTGTTCATGGATGTTAGTAGAGAATGTGGTAAAAATGAAAACATTTTTAATTTTGTTTTGTTTAGCATATTTCACAACAATGGATACGTTAACAGACATTTCGATTATTATTATTATTATTATTCTGATTCCAATCCGCTTAAATATTAGGGAGTTAGGGACAAGAAACTTAGCGAAAAGTTAATGTTAATAGATAAATTTAACCTAACCAAAGCAGTGGAACTAGCAAAGCAATGGGAAGCAGTTAATCGACAACAAGGAGACCTCCAGGTAGACAAGACAAAATCGTTAGATTCAATAGGAAATAAGAAGAAAAATTTCAAGAAAAAAGGAAACAAGTTGGATGACACTTCTCAGTCTGGTGACAAGAAGAGTCGTAAGCCAAAAATAGGAAAATGCAAATTTTGTGGAACAGAACATGTTTTTGCAAGGAAGCATTGTCCAGCAGGAGACAAAACCTGTTCGAATTGTAAAACAATTCTTCTGCTGCGTCAACTGGCATGGGTCGTGTACAGTCGTCTGAAGATTCATTCATGGTTGGGACTATTTCTGGGGTGGATGTCATTGGAAACCAAATAGATCGTTCCCATTGATGGAAGGCTAACGTTGAAGTTGACAGTGTTCATATTGATTTTAAGTTGTATACTGGAGCAGATACAACTTGAACCCCGTACTACATCTTCCGAAAACACTGGCGTAATCGTAGGATTTCTCCACCTGATCGAAAATTAATAGGACCAGATGGAACTGCCCTGTCTTTAGTCGGTTCGTGTCTGTGCAAACTGAAGTACAAAGGTGCTGGAATCAAGGAAGAATTATACATAATTAAGGGACTGGAGCGACCACTACAAGGACTTCGTGCTTGTGATGACCTTGGACTTGTAAGAAGAATGGACAACGTTAGGGAGTCCATGTCCAGTCTCAATGTGAAAGCTGAATTTCCAGAACTTTTTGTTGGACTAGGGAAACCTTATACAATAAAGTTAAAAGATGCTGCCAAACCGTTTGCTCTTCATTCTCCAAGACGTGTACTGATTCCCTCATGGAAAAAGTCAAGCAAAAACTCGACAACATGCTTAATGAAGGAGTTATTGAAAAGGTTGATGAGCCCTCGGATTGGTGTGCACCGTTAGTCACCGAAACCAAACAACGACATACATTTGTGTGGGGATTTTACGGTTTTGAACACCTCTGTTGCTCGAGAATACCATCCAATGCCTGTTCTGGAACACGCACTTGGCCAGTTGGCTGGAGCCCGTGTATTCTCTAAATTGGATGCTAATTCTGAATTCTATCAAATTCTTCTTTCGTCTAAATCCAGGTCTTTCACTACTTTCATCACACCCTTTGGTAAATTCCGGTACAGATGACTTCCCTTTGGAATAACTTCAGCCCCGGAACATTTCCAGAAACGGGTGACAGAAATACTCAACAGTCTTTAAGGTGTCGTGATTCATGTGGATGATATCCTAATATAGTAGTAGCCCGCAACAGCATGACAATCGTCTTCGTGCAGTCTTGAAACGACTGAAGAATGCTGGTGTCACTCTTAATACAGACAAATGTGAAATAGGAGTGGCCAGTGTCAAATTTCTTGGTCATCTCTTGGAGTGCACCCTGATCCTGCAAAGGTGGATGTTATTATAAAGATGAGCCCACCCACTGATGTTTCTGGTGTACGACGGTTCCTTGGATTGACAAATTTTCTTGGAAGGTTCATTCTAAATGTTACCATTAGTAAACCATTAAATGAGCTTACAAAATTGGATGGAGAGTTTTTTTGGGGACAGCCAACAGTCATCATATCTAAAAATTCAGAAGATTTTAACGGAGGAGCCAGTCCTTAAGCTATTTGACCCCAACCGAGATACCATTGTATCTTTGGATGCCTCATCGTATGACCTCGGTGCTGTACTGTTACAAAAACAACACGATGGAAGTGTGGATGATTACTCTTATGATATTGGATATGTAGCTGGTAAGCAGTTGGTAACTGCTGATGCTCTGAGCCGTGCACCTTTGCATAGTGATGGAGATAAGGAACTGGAGGATAAGTGGCTGCTTATGTTTGTTACATCGTTTCTGGTCTACCATGTACTGATGAGTTGGAGAGGACAGCAAGAAGACATCGTAATCAAGTCAGTGATGAAGTATTGTCTGAGCGAGTGGCCTGAGAAAATAATGGAAGTAGAACCTCAGCTTAGGAAACACTGGGCAGTACGAGATGAACTATCTGTTCACAATGGATTAGTTCTCAAGAACACCCGAACGTGAAGAAATTTTGGGAAGGATACATGAGGGACATCTTGGAGTTGTCAAAGGCAGAACCCGAGCACGTGAATTATGCTGGTGGCCAGGTATAGTTGAGGATATTGCCGAAGTCATGCGAAGATGCCCAGTTTGCGTGCAGGAAAGGAACCTTTAATGGCATTGGATTTCCCTTCTCAAACAATAATTTTAATTGATATCTTTGAAAGGGGTATGTGGAGCGTGGGTTAAATTCATTCTATAGATAGATGAGCCTGGGTAGATTGCACTTGTCGAGGTCTGACATTAGTTATTTGAATATAAAATATTAATATAGTTTTAAGTGTTAATAAAAACGTATCCTTTATTGATAGTTACTAACACAACAAAAAGAATCTTATACATTGCGATTTCCAATCTTATAGCTCTAAAGCACCGGAAACATTCAACCAATTAGCGCCAAAAATGACCTAGTCTAAAAAACAATTATATACAAAAACCTGAAAGAATACAATGACAAAAGAGCTTCCTGAAACCTCTTACGGAAGCAGACAAATAGACGACTTTTATCAAATCGTTTTGCACGTTCTAACCTCAAGGAGTATATTGTACTTTTACCTAATGATCTAACAAGGAGGAACTTCGCACAAGAGGTTTTTTATCCCTCAGCATAAGGCGAAGATGCGAAAGAAAAATGAATTTTGTTTTATTCAGTTTTATTCCGCCTTTGATGGCGGTAACGTGAGTAATTTGATAAGTTTAAGCGTAGGAATTGAAATTTCGACCATAGAGGACACAAAATTAACGTTGTAAATAAGAAAGGTTTCATCAGATTGTATTATCTATATTACAATAGAACAACGACGGAGTTGGACTGTATTGTTCAAATCTAAATAATGACGACAATTCAATTCGATTCGTTAATCGAATTTTCCAAATCTCGTTTTAAATACTTACTTACGGTTTAGAAGGATGTTCAAGTTTGATCTCGCACTAACTTTTTGATTCACTAACCTTGCCGCATTTACTGAAATTATCAATTGAGTCAATTTATGTGTAACATTCAAACAACTTATGTAATTTTAGGAACAATAGCAGAAAGGGATGTAGCTCTAAGACGTGGTTCTAACCTCAATCTTATATTTAATGTTCCCAAGTTAAGACGTTTACAAATCGGGTCGTTTAAGTTGCACATAGAATGTCATTAGATAGTTGTAGTTTATTCAATTTAATTTCTCTTACAAATTGAGTGGTGTAGAGTGTTGTTGCACTTAATTTATAAGTGGTTTCTATTACTATTCGCCAGAAACCGAATCACGAAACATGAATAAAGTTTATCATTTAGGATTATGCAAGTGTATCTGACATTATAGTGGTTCGTAAACTCAAACAAACAGAGAAAAAACTCAAAGCCTCCCCTTAAAAAGGGGTGTGCAGACAAAACCTATGGGGGATAATGAGGGAAGGGGGGATAAGTGAGGGGATACTGGAAAGAACGGAAGAGCTGTACAAAGAGACGAAATATAAAGGAGCTGTGGAGGAAAGTGCGGGGAAAGTTTTGTGACGGAAAAAGGATTAAGACAAGAGTGCCCCCTTAGCCCGGGGCTCTTTTCGATTTATTTGGAAGGTCTGCAGAAAAAATTGAAAAATGTGCAATACGGGGAAGTAGTGATAGGGAGAGCAAAGGTGTGAGCCTTGGCATACGCCGACGATATTGTTGTGATAGCGAAGACAGAGAGGGAGATGAAAGGGATGATGAGGGTGGTGAAGGATTTCTTGGAAGAAAGAGAGTTAGAGATCAGTGTTGAGAAAACAAAGATGAAGGTATTCAAGAAAGGTAGGGGAAGAAGAAAGAGAGAAGAGTGGACGTGGGGGGAAGAAGTGATTGAGAGTGTGGGGAGGTAAAGTACTCGGGCTATCATCTAAGGTACGACAACAAAGAAGCGGATCACGTAAAACAGCTAGCCAAGAAGGACACAGATATGGGGAATGGGGGAGAGATTTTTTGGAAACGATATCGGAAGGAGGAGGTGGCTCTTTGATAACCTGTGGAAGAGCATAGTGATGTACGGGGCTAAAGTATGGGGGTGGATATTGGAGATGGACTTTAGGTCTAGAGAGAGAGACGCCGGGATACATAGTGATGGAAGAGATAAATGGGGAAAAGCTGAGGATACAGACGGGAAAAATGGAGATGAGGTATGAGGAAGGTCTGGAGAGAGGAATGGTAGGAGAGCTGATGCAGTAATGTTGGAGAGAACTTAAGAAAGGAAGAATAAAGCACGGACAGGCGAGCAGAAGGAAATATTATGAGAGAGGAGGATATGCGTTGGCGGAAATACAAAGGAGCAGGGAGAGTGGGTGGGGAGACAACACAAGAGAAGATATAATAAGAAGGCATGGGGAAGTAAAGATGCAGGAAAGAAGGGAAAAGATCAGAGAAGGAAGATATAACGAGAGATACAAAGAAATTGTGGGGGAGGTCGTGCTGAGATATTTGACGGGTGGGCTAAGCATAAAAAAAGAAAAAAACTGTTAACAAAGTTTAGGTGTGGAAACGAGGAGAGAGACAATAGATATTGGGAGGAGGATGATAGCAGAAGATGTAGACTGTGTAGTGTGGGGCGGGAAAATTTGGATCTCATGTTAGGGGAGTGTGATGAGTTGAGAGCGGAGACTAGGAGCTGGAAGAGGGTATTAGGAGAGGGAGAAGGGTTAGGCTGGATGGAAGAGGTCATAGAAAAAAGAAGATTTATAAGGGAGTGTTATCGAAGGGATGAAAGTTAATGCGATGTCTTAGGTTTAGAATGGTTCTGTTTATTTAAGTAGAATGTTTATTTCGTTTATTGGGTTGGTGAAATGTTAGGTAGAATTCAATTTTGTAAAATTATATATAATTTAGACAAATAAAAAGCATTACATGTTGCCAAAAAAAAGGTGAAAAAGTAGTCAGTAAAGTGGAAAATTCCTTTAATTAATATAAATTTCTCGTCGCTGTGAAAATGACGTTTAATTAAAAGCTATTTCTATATTAAGGGCGTGAAGAGGGC
The DNA here is from genome assembly GCA_036250285.1 of Pyrocoelia pectoralis. NCBI lineage: Eukaryota > Metazoa > Arthropoda > Insecta > Coleoptera > Lampyridae > Pyrocoelia > Pyrocoelia pectoralis. Next base: position 81,738,498 of record CM070075.1, on the reverse strand, counting down.
GATTTTGGCCAACGGTGGAATTATAAGTCCAAGGCCCGAAGGTCTCAAAGGCTAAAGGCTATGGTTGCTATAACAATTACAATTTATTGCTTGTTTTTTAGGCGTTAGGGCGCAAAAGGCACTATTTACGCCCTCAAATGACCGCATAAATGATCTAATTTTAAAACGATTTTTCAAAAACTTTATTTACGCACTAACTTCGTTTTCCACTAATATCGAAACTATTATTGATACAATATTAATATTTCTGCTAGGAACGTCGCCTCCAAAATGGTACAAATAGTACAAAACAAAACAAAATTCAATCATTTATGCAGTAATTTGCGGGAGTATATAGTGCTTTTTGCGCCCTAACGCCTAAAAACCAGCAATTGTAGGTAATTATTTATTGAAATATGTAGATGATGTAGATGACAAACAGTAGTGATCTTCCCTGTCTTATGCGTTTTCCTGCTTGTACAGTATTATTTGTGCAAACCTTCTGGATTATTTGTGTGGTATCTACCCCTATTTTTGTGTTGTGTGTTAATGAATTAAAGACCACTATTCCATGCAGTTGTACAACAGTGGAAAACCACAGCAAATACAGTGCGCCCATCAAATTTCCTTCAAAAAAGGAAAATGCAATGTGAAAATGCAATACAGTATTTTTTTAAACAGGTTGGTTTATTTAACGTTTGAAGTGAATGCAATAAAAAACCCAGAGAAACAGGAGGCCTCAACGTCATTGTCACCCCTTTATCATTAACCGCTTTTATTATTACAGGCTCTATACTGACAATTTCAGGGCCAATTTCTGTGGTTTTCAACTATTATTTATTTAACAATTTGTTAAATAAATAATAGTTCAAAACTACAGAAATTGTCCCTGAGGACTCATATTTCGTCCTTCCATAATTGGAATAGACAGACAGTTACTTTTTTGATTAATTCTGGTTTGAAAAACTGTTGAAGAGGGAAAATGAAAACTCAACAAAAGTAGTTTTTATATCAAAATCCCTTGGAAATTATAGTTGATACGCTTTCCTTTTTAAAAAATAATTGCACCTTAGTTATTAACCCTATACAGTATTGGATATGTGTCACTCACCATAAGATCCATTTTCGAATGGACTTTCATGTGTCCCTCATTAGATTATTAGTATTTGAAGTGTCACATGTACAAGTAAAAATAGTTCTTCAAACCAAATTAGTACTAGATTTAAACAACCCAATATGGAGTTTTTTTGAGGAGTGCACAATCCAATACCTATTCCAATTAGAAACATAGAGAATTATGCACGCAGGTATGGTAGTGGCCACGCAATCTCTAGATTTCTGCGAGCACATAAAACGATCGTATTAAATGAACAAGAACAAGATAGTAAACTAGGTATGTTCGCGTTAGGGAAAAGGCAGAGTTCGTTTTCCTGGGAGATCAAGATCCTTTCTATTTTTGCTCAAACAAGAAATGAATCGCAGGGTCTTATCTAGATCACCACGCGGTCATCTGAGAGACGCTTGAGAAAGTCTCTCTGTAGAGTTACCTGAGGAAGTTCGCAGCGAACACCTAAATTTTTCCAGACCTTTGTAAAGTATTGGGAAATTTTGAGAAAACTAGTCGAAAAAATCAAGAAGAAGGATCCACGAAAGTATCCTACGCGACGTTGTGAAAATGAATCCGTACGTCTTTTTACAACAGGTGGTTTGAGGTACTTGACTCTTTTCGATCATCGGATTCTCAGGCAATAGAAAAAGTATTCGAATCCCATGGAATATTCCGATGAATTACCTCAAATTGTTAGATATTAAACAAAGTCTTATTCCTGTATACCATACCGAATGAAATATGGTTGAGAGGAGGAATCGAAACTTGAAACCAAGACTAGTTACAGTTGTGAGAAATGAAGACCACCTGGACGGTCAAATTATAATGAAATGCATACCTACCATTTCGTACTGAAAAAGGATCCTCATACTTAAACAATTATACCAATTACTACAAAACCGACAATTAATTAAATTAATATCGTCAACAATTGCGTAACATATCGAAAATCATTGGGTTTAGATTTTAATTAGTAGTTTATATAATCTAATAACGTACAGTTTATCTGAACGATCCATAGATTCATCATTATTAACCGTTGTTTCGGCGAGCTTCACTGAGCATTGAGGTATAAATTGAATTTAATTAACGGGAAAAAATTATTTCATTCGATATTGGATTTAAGAGAAAGCAACTTTGACCTTCTTAATAAACTTTAATAAAGTTACAAACTAAGTTAATTAAATTTAAAAAGACTTAATTCTGTTAAAGAAGAATAATATATAAGGGAAAGTCTATCGATACTAACTTTATAAAACTTTAATCCAGTATATTAATTGAGTCGTCGTTTCAAAATTATATAAATTACATCAACGTCAAGAAATGTCTTTACAGGTACAATTTTACGCGAGAATGTCTAGTCTAATGTAAAATTAAAGGAATTTACGTAAGGGTCGTTCAGAAAAGTCTTATGACCCTATTGCGCAATGAAACATTATCTACATATATAATACACTCCCTTACGCAATAAAATATTTACTTAAAATAGCGAAATTAGATTACCTTCAAAGTTTCACCCTTATAACTATAGCTTTCGATTTTAAAGTTTAACTTATACGAAATTCGTAAATTTAAGGAACTGTATACATTATTCAATTCCCATAAGTGTATCATAAATTTGTATATTTGATTTCTAAAGCAGATCAAGTATACACACATTTGATGTTCTTTTCTAAATAAATGGGTCAAAAACTTTGTCGAACATGGAAATCAATTTAATTTATCGCCGTAGACAGATTTCATTGTGCGTTCTAAATATGTTTTGTTCCCGTTTTTGATACATATAAGGATATTAGTAATGAGAAACCGTAAATTTGAAAGAAACCCTCAACCCACTTCATCCGTTACGGTTCTTAATATTTTCATTTTGGTAACCAAAGCTGTTAATTTGAAATATTTTTAGTTTTATTAATTCAAGTGTGCAAATATTGCTTTACGTTATGAGAAATTTTAATTACTATGACATCTCATTCACACAGATGGTTGGAGAAGTGAAATGGTCGCAATATTGCCAGTACAGAAATTTAGAAAATAAGCTTTTCATATGATTTTCCACTAAACTGTGCCTCAGAGTAAGTGGAATGAAAAAAAAAAGTACAATTTTTCAGTAAACTTTAAAAGGATTATTTACACAGTGTCTTCATTTTCCAAGGTAAAATATCGTAATAATACTTTTGCTAAGATATAGTAGTCAATTAATTAGGCACATCCACTTTGCAGAATTTATTTACTTACGTGACCTACGTTTTTTTAACAGTCTCCAGTTTTATGAATTGAAACGTTTTCTTGTGTTCACTAAAAGTTCCATTACTTTCAGGGTTTAATACTTTGCAAGTGCAAACACTCATTTCCAACACATTTCCAATAAGAGCCATGATTAAAAGATTTTAAAATAAATCACTATTCACCGTCGCATTCGCCCAAAGTCTTTATAAGCTCGATTGTATAAAGCCCAAATTTGAAAACAATCGATTAAGGTATAACAAAATGGCGATCTTTTCAATGAGTCACTTTTCTCCTTTCCGGAACTCATTTTAATAAATTTTTCCAAAAAAAAAAACACTTTCGAATTTCAAAAAAGCAATTTTATTTCTGTTACAAAGTAATCAGACGTAATATCATATGATATGTCAGCCAATGCGTTCCAGAAAAGTGACGCATTGGAAATGTCGCCATTTTGTTTTCAAATTTGGGATTTGAATTCCCATTGTTAAGAGCTTTTCAACGATGTGCCACATGACCCCCTTTTTCATTTAATTTTTTTGCAAAATGGCGCGTGGGCGCGAATTTTTGGTAAAAAAGTTTATGCTAAAATGTGCCCAACAAAAATAAAAATCGACGTATTTCAGGATTTTTATCTGAATTAAATTGTTTGCAAAATAATGAACTTCTTCCATAATTTAGCCGCTCACTGTATATTTGCGACACTGTAAAAATGACAAGTTATATAATTTGCCAATTGATGACATAGACGTTAGCGAGTATGTATTTAATTGTCATTTATTTACCTACTATGACCATGGAATAAGACGAACTTTAAGTTATTAACCACAATGACGAAAGGATAAGGCGAATAAGGGGGTATATGTATTGACGTTAAAAAGACACGCAAATGAAAATCTGCAAGCGTCCTGGAAAGTTGTGCTCGAAAATAAAATGTAATACCAATATTTACCAACGGGTGAAATAACACACAACTTTCCCCTTGGAATGATTTTAATATCAATTAATCACAGATTAATTGATTAGACGGTGGCGACATGTTTCGAGAAAACTTCCCATTTTCAAGCCAAAATCCTAGCAAACACACATATAAAATATACATACAACATATGTAAAATTGAAGTAAATACCCCTACATATGCTTTTTTATATATCAAGTATGTAAGTATTCTTTAATAAGTTATATAAACCGTATGTCACACAATTACGTATATTTTACATAATAGTATAGAAACTGACGGATATTCTGTATACAGGAATTCATATAATATATACATATAGATAATTACATATCACTCATGAAATTCATGTGCTGTCATATTTACATGATTAGATTTATGTACGTTATATGTAAAATGTTATATGTAATATTACTTATTTTTTATGTATGCCTTCTGTAACTATAATTAGAAAATATCATTACATTACATATATTGTATGGTCGAAAATAAAGTCTGTTTCTATTTGCGCCACATAAGTAATCGAACGCGCGTGTTTTCTACAACGCCAAAAATTGTAGTTCACGTACCTTTAATATTAGATCCATATCGACTAAAATGCGTCTAATTTATATAGAAAATAAAGAATATAAAATAAATTAAATCCTGGTAATTTTTAACATAAAGTTAAAGATAGGTATAATATTATTGAATAAGACTTCACTCAACGGTATAATCAGACAAAATTTAAACTAATAACGCGAAACAGCGCAAAGTTACGAAGTACGAAATAAAAAAAAGGGATGTTACAGATTAGCGCAGTGGTACAATGTCGGAGATAATGAAAACACATGTCGGATTTCGGAATTTGCAACGCCCACTCCCAAAGTTCGAATCCGGTTAAGGGACACTTTTCAAGCATAAATAAATAAATAAATCATAATAAACTGTCGGCTTTCAGTTCAGGTAAAAACGGGTTCGTGGAAGAATTAAGTTAAATATAATTAAAAGTACAGTTGCACCTAAAATGTAGTTTTTCCATTTTTTGTATGGAACTGCTTAAATAATTTTTTACATTTTTAATAACTACATTATGCTCGAGTAGCTGAAATTTTGGTCATCGCAACGCTTTTACAACTAATATTTGTTATGTGAATATTACATAAAATATACATAAAACGTATATAAATTCATGTAGAAGAATTTACATCTAATAGACATATATATTATTTTGAAAGTTTCTGACATCCTGACATTACATATCTCTTATTTTTCTTCCAGTTTTATATAAATCTAAAAAGCTCTTACATAATTTATATGTATTTTATATATAAATGTGTTTGTTGGGTAATAAGATTGTAAAAATTACATAAAATTAGTAACATTAGAGAATCGTAAAAACAACATAATAGTTTATACCTAATGGGGAACACTATTAATCGACAAATGCATAAAGTTTGATAATTGAACTTTAAAGTCTAATCGACATAAATTAATACAAAAAAGCGGTTCTCACAAGAGAAACCAAGTTACGCTTGAAGAGTCAGGGATAAAAGGGATGAAAATGGAAATAAAATTATGGAGAAGTTAAACGAAAGCAAGTGCGAGGTGAAATGACCAATGACAATGCAAATGGCGCCGGTATCAGGCAACCAACCGACCAGTACGGACTAAGGAAACTGTAGGAAAAAAAGTTATACACAAAGTGATGAAATCAAGAAGTTCTGGAACTCGACTATTTCATTGAGTAGACAAGGGTTATTTTTATTGCGCGTAATTTCAAACTGTTCAAGGCTGTTATACATTTATATAAAATATTATAATCACAATTAGAATTAAAAGTAATAGTCAAAGAAACGCAGAACCTCCCCTTAGAACAATGAATGAAGATACATTAAAAATAATTACTATGAGATATGAAAATACATAATTTTGTACTAAAAATATAAAAATGGGGTTAAATTATCTTTGAATTTACAAAAGTTTAATGCATAGGTTGAGCAAAGGTAAAATACAAGTAATTTGTTGGTCCTGCAGGACAGAGGTGGTGAAGTGTTCAGAAACCAATTGGATACACTTATGGGGGGGAGGGGGGATGCTAGGAAACAAGTTCTCTATATCAAAAGAAACCATTAAAAATTGCGAGGGTAAATTCGACAAACTAATATTTTCAGTAAGATGTCCGAGATGGTATAAATCGCAAATATTCGAGTTACATTCAAAGCTTTATCGTATCATCGTTGCTGTCGCTTAACAACGTCCGAGATGGTATTAATCGTATCATTGAATTTTAAAACAAAACACTGATTTAGTTTACATTGAATCAAGTAAATTTGTGAAAAGTTATACCACGTTTGGTCGTTCCTGATAAAACTAATGGAAATCTTGGTGTCGTCGATTATTATTATTCTCGTTATATTGATAGTTCTAATAAATTATTACAATAAATCATATCTGATTATAGCTAACTAATGTATTATGTTTATGTGTAACTATCGTGTTATGGGATTTCTATGATATGACCCATATAATTGTACAGAAATATTTGCAGTTATAGAGAGATAATAAACGATGATACGATAAAGAATGTAAAATAATAAAAATACGTACTAGTTGTCATTGTCCCTTGCTGCTTAAAACACAAACACGCGCATTAGCGGTACGATGTAAATAGGCAAAAAAAAAAACGCGAAGGACTAAACGATTAATGAACATTTTCATAAATTATACTCGTTTTATGGAGGAAATAAAATACTATTAAGTTAAGTTAAGAGTTTCGTGATCTTGAACGAAATTGGTGAATATTTTGTGTGAGCTATTTGTTTTATCCAATTATCGTCAATTGTTAGCGCAATAGCGTGTTGGAGTTCTATACTTGAACTTGAGAATAAATTGTGCGCTACCGCAATTAGGAATAATTTTATATTTTACTATTTAAACAGTTAGAAAAGAATGAACAGACTTATTTATTTTAACCTTCTTTTCAATTTGTGTGGAATGAGATATATTTTGCAATCAAACTTTAAAGAATTGGGTAAGTTTTAATTTTAACTTTCGCCGAGTGAAAATCGCTTCGCTTTTCGAATTGCTTGCACAAGTGAATTCCATTTCGATACCAATAATATTAAGTCCACTTCTGTCTTATACAATTTGGAATTTAGAAAACATCGGATTTGGCGAAGAAAACTAGCCTTGTGTTTCTTATTGGTGTGATTAATTTTATGTATCGGACCTTATTCCTGGTTCTTAAATACACTAACCGGCAACATTTCAAATAGTAATTAATTGAGCTTATGTCGAAATACTTTAAATAAAGTCATAATCGTCTTAAAGAATTGCATACAAACATCGTGTAAACTTTGCTGCACTCTGTCCCACTGTGAATCAAATAGGAACAATTTTAAAAAAATCTCGAGCATTTTTATCATTTTAGTTTTTCCTCAATATTGTTATAAATGCGAGCCACCTGTTGAATAATTAGAGGCGAGGTAGGTATTCAATTATTCTTACACAAGGAAACGGAAATTAGAAGACTGCAATTTTTAAGAGGAAATTAACCTGTCAGGTAGATACAGATTATTTAACGTTTTTGGCCAAAATGAAACTTATTTCAATTAACAATTCTTTAAAAACCTGTATAAAAAAACGTTAAGGTAAGATTATACAACAGCGAACAGAAGTGGTACATTAAAATTTGTTCCTTAAAAGGGAGGAAATTTCAGAATTTTCTGAACATATTCTCTAGAGACCGTCACATTGAACAAGTCAAAAAAATAATTTTAGGGAAAATTTCGTATAAAAATGACACAAACGCGGCCAAAGAAAGAAAGAAAGAAAGCAAGAGGTAAGTAAAAAACTTGCATAATGAGTGCTGTTCAAATCGATCGATAGAAGCATTAGAAAACACTACGATGCAAATAAAAATTCAATATCTAACCTCAAATAAAATATCTTCAAATCAAAACTGGGAAAAATTTCATATTCCTTTAATACAAATGAAAAAAACAATCAAAGACATAGTGTGTCACAACTACAAACGATATGGTAGTACAAATATTACACAAATCAATAGTTAACAGTGATCGAAAATCAATTTCAAACAAGGAAAAATGGCGAACTCACCACCTTACCCTTAGCGCATCATAGATTGAACATAGATCACTAGAGCCCGGAAAATATGAAAAATGCATATTCTTTGTTTTTAGCATATCTAGTTGTATGTCGTCAAATCTTTACGATTTTCACGATTACGAACCGATTGACACTAATTTTATATTGCATATTTTGCATATTCGTACTTTTCTTGCATTTTTTCGTAAAAATTTCCCTTCTTGGCATATTTATGCATCTCGTACTCGTACCTATAATAAAATGCGTTTCACATTTTTACAAAAAACAAAACAAATTCCATGAGGATTAAATTTAAAAGTAAATACACGAAAAACCCAAAGAATGAATTCATAATTCTGAAGTCTTGTCAACGTCAGCTTAAGTAACAAAACAAGAAACAGTAAGACCAAACCGGTACCCATTTAAATAAATAAATTGCAGTTATTGTGTACCTATTTTGTATTGAAATTCAATGCTTTTGACTATTTTTTCAAGGAAATTAGTTAGCTAATTGTTTTTATGGATACTAGATGTAGATACTACCTGAAAATATTTGCAATCTACGCGAAGGGTTTTACGTAGGTATCTATTTTTATCCTTATATCTTTCTTTAGCTAAAGTACCTACCTATATTAAGAATGGTTGTTTAAAATTTATTTTAACCCTAAGATTCAAGTTGTCGTAAATTAAATTAAATCAAAAGTATTGCGATATTTTTTAAGTATAGGACTATCGGTAACGCAATAGTTTGTACAAGTATCGAGTATCGTCATAAATATTATTGTATTGTAAAGAACTTTAATATTAATTAATAATTTAATTTCAATAAAATCCTCTTCGGACTGAGAAAAATACATCTTTTAATTTTTTCTCTGTTCAGTAAGCATATTTTGCATTATATATCGGCATATTTTGCATATATTTCGGCATATTTTCGCTAAAAACAATGCATATATATGCGCATATTTTTCAAAATTTCTTTGCATATTTTCCGGGCTCTATTAAGATCACTATCTAATTAAACGCGAAGGTACGAATTGATTAATTTATAAAACACTTTATTCACAAACACGATACCGTCTTGTCCGACAAACGAAACGAAACTGATTTTCGAAAACTATGGGTCCATTTCCCCAGCACACCCCACTCCGAATTTCGAAATGAAAATTTGCACACGAATTGTGCTCGTTTTGTGCTCAATTGTGCCCTTAAAATTTCGTTTTGTGCTTCACCCCTTCCAGAGATATCATCAATAAACTTTGGGCGGTGCTGGGGAAATGCGAGCACACCCCACTTCGAATTTCGAAATGAAAATTTGCACACGAATTGTGCTCGTTTTGTGCTCAATTGTGCCCTTAAAATTTCGTTTTGTGCTTCACCCCTTCCAGAGATATCATCAATAAACTTTGGGCGGTGCTGGGGAAATGCGAGCACACCCCACTTCGAATTTCGAAATGAAAATTTGCACACGAGTTGTGCTCGTTTTGTGCTCAATTGTGCCCTTAAAATTTCGTTTTGTGCTTCACCCCTTCCAGAGATATCATCAATAAACTTTGGGCGGTGCTGGGGAAATGCGAGCACACCCCACTTCGAATTTCGAAATGAAAATTTGCACACGAATTGTGCTCATTTTGTGCTCAATTGTGCCCTTAAAATTTCGTTTTGTGCTTCATCCCTTGCGGAGATATCGCCAAAAGTATGGGCGGTGCTGGGGAAATGCGAGCACACCCCACTTCGAATTTCGAAATGAAAATTTGCACACGAATTGTGCTTGTTTTGTGCTCAATTGTGCCCTTAAAATTTCGTTTTGTGCTTCACCCCTTCCAGAGATATCATCAATAAACTTTGGGCGGTGCTGGGGAAATGCGAGCACACCCCACTTCGAATTTCGAAATGAAAATTTGCACACGAATTGTGCTCGTTTTGTGCTCAATTGTGCCCTTAAAATTTCGTTTTGTGCTTCACCCCTTCCAGAGATATCATCAATAAACTTTGGGCGGTGCTGGGGAAATGCGAGCACACCCCACTTCGAATTTCGAAATGAAAATTTGCACACGAATTGCGCTCGTTTTGTGCTCAATTGTGCCCTTAAAATTTCGTTTTGTGCTTCATCCCTTGCGAAGATATCGCCAAAAGTATGGGCGGTGCTGGGGAAATGCGAGCACACCCCACTTCGAATTTCGAAATGAAAATTTGCACACGAATTGTGCTCGTTTTGTGCTCAATTGTGCCCTTAAAATTTCGTTTTGTGCTTCATCCCTTGCGGAGATATCGCCAAAAGTATGGGCGGTGCTGGGGAAATGCGAGCACCCCCCACTCCGAATTTCGAAATGAAAATTTGCACACCAATTGTGCTCATTTTGTGTCGTTATTTCTTTTTGTGCTCTTTTCGTCCTAACAGATATTAAGGGTGGCAGTGGAAATGGCAGCCCCATTGCGCACAAATTACCATCATTAGTGCTCTCACCTTTCAATAGATATTAAGGAAACTTACGGGTGAAGTTGTCGAAATGGAAGCCCTTTCTATCTGGAATTTCTAATTGAAACAGGTCTCAATCTTTTATATATACTATACAGGGTAGACCATTTTAAGTGATACACGCAAATATCTCGAAAAGGAGAATTTTTTCCAAAAAATGTTTCAGGCGAAAGTTTTGTGGCTTTGAGGGGGAAAGATGATGACATTATCAATTTAATTGTAGATGGCGCCACTTTAGAGATTTCATCATGGCGGCCATTTTTTTAAACGGGAGTTGATTTTTCTTTCCAAATGAAAGTTGTAGCTAGCAATAAGACGAATACAACAGTTTTTTGTGTTTTTTCATCGCATCATTTTTCAGTGAGGTACGGTGTCCCAAAATGTATAAATTAAGTAAAGGTTCCACCCCCATAGTATACGTATTTTGTAATTCTGCACCTCTCGCACTATTCAAGTACTCCGAATAGTAAGAGGCAAGGGGACTCACGCTAATCAAGCACCCCAAAGGGATGAAAACCCCGTCACGTCCACGTCGTTCATCCTGGGTAATGCTTGTAAGGTAAGGAAAATTTATATTTTAAATAAAAAGGATTACAAGAAGAATCCTGCAAAAATATTAAAATTTTACCAACAGAGGGGAGTGCCAGCGATTATGGGCAGCAACTATCCCTCCCTTTGCATCACAAACGTGTCCCCTCTCCAAGAGGAAACGCATATAAGGAGAAACGCACGCGTTTCTGCTAATTCCTTTTTAGAATTCCTTTTTAGAACTCCGTTTTAAAAACTCCGTTTAGAATTCCGTTTTCCGAGTCTGAATCCGATCCTGACTTAAACCGTTGTGTAATATAATTCCTGAGTTGTTAATTTCATTTTTCAATCCTGTTAATTTAAATACCATTAATTTGCGAGATATCCTGTTTAATTTAGTTTTCCTACCTTTTATTAGAGATCCTGTTTATTTTGTTTCATTAAATTTAATCAAGCATTAACCGGAACCTGAAAGTTAGATTCATAACTAGTCCAATCACGGTCAACCTACTTTTCCTGGGGGTCAGTTATCGAGTGGTTAGCCCTGGTAGTAGCAAGTGGTGTGCGACGGGATATTTCCGAGTCCAGTAGTGTAAACTCTGGTTGGGAAGTATCTGGTCCGAATAAAACGTTCCTAGAGCACAGACGTTCAGACTCTGGTTAGAGGGGTGTTTTATTCAGGGGATTGGAAGCATCCTGTGGGGACCAGCAAGCGTGTCAACGCATTGTGTAGTCCTTGGGGGTATGCTCCGGCTATCGGCTAATTACACTTGGGTACCTGATAACGCAGGGAATTAGAGGCCGGTTGGTGGGTTCCTGTGGTTAAATTATTCAGTTGATTCCTTATGTACCTGTAAAAATACTTCGTGTGTAAAATAAACCCATTAAGAAATTATAACCTAGCTTTCGCCGAGTCACGACAATCAATACCATTGACCCGTCCGAATCCGAATTAACCTGATCCTGTGCCTGAAATAAATCCGCTACCATTAATTGGTTGCACCGATTACTTACCGAATAGAAACAGTTAAAGGTAACGGGTAAGAATTAATTAGTTTGTTTTATAGACAGCGGTAGAATCAATTGACCCGAAGGAAGCTGCAACGCCAACACCCAGTGGTGCCAATCCCAAAATTGTAGTCGCTGGTCAACCCAGAGAGGGCAGCAATTTAAATATTTTGTAAATATATGGGAAATTGTAGTGTAAATAAATTACAACAAGGTTTATACGGTTTAATTTCAATACCTTGGTCTCCGACTGATAGCTACCCAGGGGAATGTGTTCCCAACTACCCTACAATACAAATAAGGGGTAGAGAACCAATGAGAAACCTGGCATGGCGCCCGAGCTTTTAAATTGAAACGGTACACAGGTAAACCAGGTATAACTTAATACTAATTACAATTAAATTAATTATTAGGTTCCAGAAGAGACTTTTGTTTATTTTTCCGATAATTTTTCAGTTTGTTTTCCAGAAGTTAAATTTATATTTTTTCCAGCACCTGTAATATTTATTTTAGTTAAATTGTTTGTCAATAAAATACAAACCAAATGGCCACTGCATATCCGGACCAGGAATCGCCAGAGCCAACAGGAAGAACAGTCAGTTGGGTGTACGCCTTAAAAAAAGATGCATTAAAGAAGGAGCTGATAGACGTAGGCCTAGAAACAGAGGGAACAGTAGACGAATTAAGAGCCAAGTTAATAAAATATTTAAGGAACCAAGAAGCAAGCATGGAGATGGCAGAACAAGAAGAGAGGCAGAAGAGCCAACCCCAAGCACAGGGGGGAGCTAAGAAAAAGGAAAAAGGGACGTTAAATCCTATAATAAATTATAACTTACCGAGATACCCGAATGAGGAGCAAGATCAACCATCAACAGCCACCATAAATTTGTCACCAGCAGAACTCTGCGACAAAGTAAGAAAATGGGGGGTGAAGTTCGATGGCACTGGGGATCCTCTGTCATTCTTGGAGCGAATTGAGGAGCTGAAAGAGTGTTATGGATTTAGAAATAGAGAGGTAATACAAGCCTTACCAGAAATGTTGAAAGGAAAAGCGTTATTATGGTACCGGAACAACAAAACCTTTTGGAGAACATGGAATGAGGTAATAAAAAGTTTCCACTTATATTTTATACCACACAGGTACCAGTATAAGTTGGAAGAGGAAATACGAAATCGAACGCAACGTCAAAACGAACTAGCAGCAGATTACGTGACGGACATCTTAACGTTAATGCGGAGGCATGGATCGATGTCACACAATAATCAGCTGGATAGAATATATGAAAACCTGAGGAATGAATATAAGTTTTATATACGGCCAAGAGACTTTGCAAACTTACCAGAATTGGTGGAGATAGCCGGAGAATTTGAGAGATTGCCAAGAAAGCCAAATCAGGACAGCAGACCGGTTAGTAACGCTCCTAGGGTAAGCTTTGCAGACACGTCACCAACGCCACCAAGGAGAAGTACGAGCCCAAGTGCACCAGGTACAGGAGTACAACCTGAAAATAACCAATCAAATGAAACCAGAAGAGCGGAGAACAGAAACACGTATCAAAGAAGAGCGGTATGCTGGAATTGTGGAGAAGAGGGGCATCGTAGAACGGAATGTAGGGGAAGATTTAGACTGTTCTGTTCAAGATGTGGAAGAGATGGAGTACTATCAAGGAACTGTTCGTGTAATAATTCGGGAAACGGGCAGCGCCAGTGAGGGTTTCACAGGGATTCTCAGAGGAGCTGGCAGACAATCCTGTAGCAACAGTGGTAGAAAGGGAACAAATAAGAACACAAGCCCTGGACAACCAGTTAATAGAACTACCAATCCAGACAGAAAGGAACGGAGACCATCGATTCTTCGTAGAGTTGAAGGTATACAATCAAAATATTGCAGCACTAATCGATACAGGAGCAGCACGTACATACATGGGAACAAAAGTGGAAGAAATATTGAGGCACCGACATATAAGACCAGTAGATACAAAACCAACCAGCGTCCAGTTAGCAGAAGGAACAAGGGTAAGAACAAAAGGGTTGTATAAATTTCAGTGTGTTTTAGGGACACAAGAAAAGCAAATAGAATGTTACTTACTGGAAAACTTAACAGCGGACATCATAATGGGATTAGATTTCATGGAAAAGCACCAGATAATAATAGATGTATATAGAAGAACATTAATGATGCCAGGAGAGGTGGTTGACATAGAAGCCGAAGCAGAAACAGGAATAGCGGGAATACAAGGGGCAGATGAAAAGCAATTACCGATATTAAACACCTTCCTGGAGAAGGAATTGGAACAATTCAAGACAGCCACAGGAAGGACAAATCTAATTAAGCATAAGATTACAGTCATAGAAGGAGCCGAACCGCAAAAACAACGTTACTATCCCAGAAATCCAGCGATTCAAAAAGTGATAAATGTGGAAGTAGACCAGATGTTAAAAGATGGGGTGATCGAGCCGTCGAATAGTCCGTGGAGTTCGCCCATAGTATTAGTGAAAAAGTCTTCAGGTAAATATCGGTTTTGTGTTGATTACAGGCAGGTAAACCAGAGGACTGTAAAAGACGCATACCCATTACCATTTATACAGGGAATTCTGGATAGGCTAAGGGAAGCCAGATATATCAGTACATTGGACCTGAAAAATGGATACTGGCAGGTACCGCTCGAGGAGGAAAGCAAACCAATTACAGCATTTACTGTACCCGGAAGGGGGTTATTTCAATTCAAAGTATTACCATTTGGGTTGCATTCGGCACCGGCAACGTTTCAGAGACTGCTGGACAAGATCTTGGGACCCGAAATGGACGAAAAGGCATTTGCATACTTGGACGACATAATAATAATAGGAAAAACATTTCAGGAACATCTAAAGAATGTAAAAGAGGTGTTAGGTAGGCTAAGAAGAAGTGGTCTGCAACTGCAGGTGGAGAAATGTCTTTTTTGTAGGACAGAACTGAAATACTTAGGACACATAGTAACCAACGAGGGTATAAAACCGGACCAGGAAAAGGTGGAAGCAGTGGTGGAAATGGTACCGCCAAAGAATGTAAGAGGGGTAAGACGATTATTAGGTATGACATCGTGGTATAGGAAGTTCATCCCTGGGTATGCAAAGATAACAGAATCGATAAATAGACTGCTAAGAAAAGGACAAAGATTTAAATGGGGTGATGAACAACAAGAAGCATTTGAGGCGTTGAAGGAAGCTTTAACTACAGCTCCGATATTGACATGCCCAGATTTTGAGCAGACCTTCATAGTGGAAACGGATGCCAGCACTACGGGAATTGGGGCAGTGTTATCGCAAATCCAGGAGGGAGAACAGAGGGTAATTGCCTATATAAGCAGAGCTTTGAACAGCGCCGAAAGAAATTACTCCACCATTGAGCAGGAGTGCTTGGCTGTGGTGTGGGCAATAGAGAAATGGAAAGGTTACTTAGAAGGGTACCATTTTAAAATAATTACAGATCACCGAAGCCTGAAATGGCTGACGTCCATGGAGAAACCAACAGCAAGGCTGGCCAGGTGGATCATGAAGTTACAACCATATGATTTCGAAGTAAGGTATAGAAAAGGAAAGTGGAATAAGGTAGCAGACGCATTGTCAAGAAGATACGAGGAGGAGAGGATAGCGGCAGTGGAAGGAGAGGAAGAAGGTGGATGGTATGAGAAACAGAAGAGGAAAGTCGAGGAAAATCAAACAGCATACCCGGAGTACAAGGTAGAAAATGACAAGTTGTACAAAAGTTTTCCTAGGATAGAGCCAGAGACCGAGGAAGGGATGATTAGCCCTTGGAAGAGGTGTGTGCCGAAAAACCTGAGAATAAGAGTACTGACAGAGTGCCACGACGACCCAGCAGCAGGGCACTTGGGAGTCGCAAAAACAATCTCGAGGGTATTCAAAAATTACTATTGGCCAGGATGTACCAAGGATGTAATGAGGTATGTCAGAAAGTGTGACACTTGTATTAGATATAAAGAAGAAAACCAGAAACCTAGGGGCGAGATGTATTTTTCAAAGGTGGACCAGCCCTGGGAGAAAGTAAGTGTGGACTTAATCGGACCTTTCCCAAGGTCAAGTAAAGGAAACGTTTACGCCCTTATATTTCAGGACTGCTTCACCAAATGGGTGGAGATAAGACCCATAAGAAGAGCCACTAGTGCGGTAGTGATTAAGGGGCTACAAGAAACAATTATTTACAGGTATGGGTGCCCAAAGAAAATAAGATCTGACAATGGGGCACAATTCATAAGTAAAGCATTTGGAACCGTTATGAAAGAATGGGGAATTCACCACCAGTTAACACCACCCTACACCCCGCAGGCAAACCCGGTGGAGAGAGCTAATAAGGTCATAGGGACAATGATCGCGCAGACGGCGGAAGGGAGATCGAAAAACTGGGATGCAAAATTGTCAGAAATAGCGTTTGCTATGAATTCAGTCAAACACCAGTCGACAAAATTCTCGCCCGCTTTCTTAAACTTTGGCAGAGAGATGTTAGGACCCAGTACATTAAGCAGAGAAAATGGAGGAGAGGAAGGAAGCGAATTACAAACCGAAGAACAAATACAACACCTAAGGAAATTAGAGGAAATGAGACAATTGGCCAGGGAGGAACTAAGTAAGGCATTTCAAACTCAAAAGAAATATTATGACCTGAGGAGGAGGCCATATAAACCACAGGTAGGGGATATAGTTTATTGCAGGAACCATACCCTGTCGGATAAGGGAAAAGGAATTACAAACAAGTTGGCACCAAAGTATAATGGACCCTACGAAATTAGTAAAATAATTTCTCCGGTAATAGTCCAGGTGAGGGACCAGAAAAATCACAGGATTACATTACGCTGCCACACGAAAGATATAAAGACAATGAAAGACGAAGAAGAAGAGGGGCAGGTAAGTGGGGTATTATCAGTTTTAGGAGAGGTGGAAGATAAAGAAGAAAATAAAAGGACAACACACAGCACAGGAGAAGGTAGTAGTAAGATGGCACCAGTAAAGCAAAGGCGTAAGAAGAAAACAATAATAAATCCATGGGTAAAGAATACAAGATGCCGAGGAGGGGGCAAGTCACTGGCCTACATAACGAAGACAAAAGTAAGAAGTTTAGAGGTGATTGAGAAAATAACGAAGAAAATGAGGGAGTTATGCGGGAGTCCAGTGTCTTGGTCACCGGGGTCTGAAAAAGGAACCCCAAAAATTTTTAAAAATTTAAAAACGCCGCCACTATCACCGATGGAAAGAATTGAAACACCATCACCAATGAAAATAATTGAAACACCATCACCAATGAAGGAATGGCCAGAGATCCCAACACTTGAGGGGGCATTAGCTGCAATGTGCATGGGGGATGTAATAGAGATGGGTATGGAGAGCAATGAAGTAGAAGGACGGGGAGAATATGGTATCACGGCGTTAAAGGAACAACCAGCAAGAGAGGCGCTACAGAGAATAGGAGGGAGCGTGCCCAGATGGAACAAAGAAGGTATGACCAGGCAACAGAAAAAAAACCAGAGAAGAGTAACCATTAGAATAGGAGGGAGACGTCTAAGACTGCCAAGGGAAGAAGCGTTTAGGATGGGGCTTTGGCAGCCAGGGGGTTTTCCATCCGAAGAGGGGGAGATATGTAAGGTAAGGAAAATTTATATTTTAAATAAAAAGGATTACAAGAAGAATCCTGCAAAAATATTAAAATTTTACCAACAGAGGGGAGTGCCAGCGATTATGGGCAGCAACTATCCCTCCCTTTGCATCACAAACGTGTCCCCTCTCCAAGAGGAAACGCATATAAGGAGAAACGCACGCGTTTCTGCTAATTCCTTTTTAGAATTCCTTTTAGAACTCCGTTTTAAAAACTCCGTTTAGAATTCCGTTTTCCGAGTCTGAATCCGATCCTGACTTAAACCGTTGTGTAATATAATTCCTGAGTTGTTAATTTCATTTTTCAATCCTGTTAATTTAAATACCATTAATTTGCGAGATATCCTGTTTAATTTAGTTTTCCTACCTTTTATTAGAGATCCTGTTTATTTTGTTTCATTAAATTTAATCAAGCATTAACCGGAACCTGAAAGTTAGATTCATAACTAGTCCAATCACGGTCAACCTACTTTTCCTGGGGGTCAGTTATCGAGTGGTTAGCCCTGGTAGTAGCAAGTGGTGTGCGACGGGATATTTCCGAGTCCAGTAGTGTAAACTCTGGTTGGGAAGTATCTGGTCCGAATAAAACGTTCCTAGAGCACAGACGTTCAGACTCTGGTTAGAGGGGTGTTTTATTCAGGGGATTGGAAGCATCCTGTGGGGACCAGCAAGCGTGTCAACGCATTGTGTAGTCCTTGGGGGTATGCTCCGGCTATCGGCTAATTACACTTGGGTACCTGATAACGCAGGGAATTAGAGGCCGGTTGGTGGGTTCCTGTGGTTAAATTATTCAGTTGATTCCTTATGTACCTGTAAAAATACTTCGTGTGTAAAATAAACCCATTAAGAAATTATAACCTAGCTTTCGCCGAGTCACGACAATCAATACCATTGACCCGTCCGAATCCGAATTAACCTGATCCTGTGCCTGAAATAAATCCGCTACCATTAATTGGTTGCACCGATTACTTACCGAATAGAAACAGTTAAAGGTAACGGGTAAGAATTAATTAGTTTGTTTTATAGACAGCGGTAGAATCAATTGACCCGAAGGAAGCTGCAACGCCAACACCCAGTGGTGCCAATCCCAAAATTGTAGTCGCTGGTCAACCCAGAGAGGGCAGCAATTTAAATATTTTGTAAATATATGGGAAATTGTAGTGTAAATAAATTACAACAAGGTTTATACGGTTTAATTTCAATACCTTGGTCTCCGACTGATAGCTACCCAGGGGAATGTGTTCCCAACTACCCTACAATACAAATAAGGGGTAGAGAACCAATGAGAAACCTGGCATGCTAAGCAAGGGAAAATGCGTGTCAATCAGCCTGGACCTGGTTGACTATCAAACAAAATCGGTCCAGGTAACGGATAGGAACAACACAGAGAGGGGAGAGAAATGCAGAGTGGTGTGGAGTTACAAAATACGTACACTAAGGGGGGTGGAATTGTGGAAACTTTTACCTGTGCTTTTACTTAATTTATAAACTTTGGAACACCGTACTTAACTCAGTGAAAAATGATTAGATTACAAAAAACCAAAAACCATTGTATTCGTCTTATTGCCAGCTACAACTTTCATTTGGAAAGAAAAATCAACTCCCATTTAAAAAAATAGCCGTCATGATGAAATCTCTTAAGTCGCGCCATCACAATTAAATTGATAATGTCGTCATCTTTCCCCCTCAAAGCCACAAAACCTTCACCTGAAACATTTTTTGAAAAAAAATCTCCTTTTCGAGATATTCGCCCTTAAAATGGTCTACCCTGTATTTTGTACTCATTTATGCTGCATACTTTGATACTTCTATTGCCTACCTTTCCCTAAAGTAGACTCTTAAAAGTTTGGTTGAGATGCGTTAAGCATTCATTTTTCATAAAAGTTAGCTTTTAAAATTCAAGTGCTTAACATTAGTAAGGACGAGACGGCACACCACATACTTTGTGAGTGTCTCGCACTTGTCCAACTGAGACGATCCATATTGGGGGAATCCTGGCCAGAGTTATAATATATATTTTCCATAGAATAATAAGATTGTTAGTGTGCATGTTATTAATAGTTATAATCTAATCACTGTTTATATTAAGTATATTAATCATATGTAAATAACATAATGGTATTTTGTTCAGTCTTTGTACTTTGTTATTATTTAATTAAGTAATGTTATAAATAGGGGAACGGAGCGGAGAATTGTCACTTCTTCACAGAGTTTATTCTAAGAGTTTGTAAGAGTAATAAAAGAGTAATTCTAAAGAGTTTAATTGCGAGTTTATTTAAAAGAGTTAAATTCTAAAGAGTTTATTTAAAAGTGTAATAGTTTCGAAAGTTAAATATCAAAATTGGCGCAGTCGGTAGGATCCGAGAAGGAAGAACGAATATCTTACCTATTGGTTTCAACCATTTATCCCGGAAGCTGCAACCTACATCATATTAAGAAGGAAGAAAGAAAACTTCAAAGAAATTATTACAAGTAAGATCCTTTCCATTTTCCTAATTATTTTTGTAATACATGAATTATAACAGATAAAATCTTTTCTGGTACATGTAAAATTTTTATGTCCCACATTGAGATAAATAACTTAATTGAGAATTTAAATAATTTAACTTTAAATAAAGAGAATACTGAAGTGTCCAAAATGACGACAACTATTCAAGCCGCAAAAGAAATTGCGAGTACTATTAGATATTTTAATGGCAAAAGCGAACATCTTGAATCTTTCATTAATTCAGTTGATAGATTTTATGAACGATATGGTAAAACGACCGATAATAGTTTGAGTGAATTTGTATTCGCGTCTATATGCTCAAAATTAATAGATGAAGCAGCAGATTTTATTTTGTGTAGACCCGATTTACAGACTTGGCCTGAAATAAAAAAAATACTAAGAACTAAATTTGGAGATAGGTTAGACAGGCACGTATTACAACAACAATTTATTTTCTTAACGCGAAATAAAAACGAAGACATGTTAGATTTCTTAGACAGATTGAGAGTTATAAAGTCACGATTAAATTTAAAAATTAATTCTGATAGTCAATTAACTGCCGATGTTAAGATTTCACTAATTAATCAGAATGAGATAACAGCAGTTACGGTGCTTATGAGTAATGTTAATTCCGAATTAAGAACTCTCTTAATGATTAAAGATGTAAAAAATATAGACGAAGCAACATCTTTTGTCGTAAATTATTTATCAATAGAACAACAAGTTAATCTCAGTCAAAATTATCAACAGCATACAAATTACAATCAAAATCCCATTAATAGAGAAAACCGAAATTATCGCAAACAATTTCAAACAATAGATCGACCTATGATCGCACATGATAATTCATTCCAAACGAGACCAAATTACAATAATTATGAAACTCGTTTCCCAAATCCAACTAAAAATCAAACACAAAATCGACCGACTAATTATTCAACGAACTCGTATATACCACCTTATATGAGACCAGGTTATAAATCCCAATTTCCTAGTCAACCAATTAATTATGTAACAAGACCACAATATAATCAAAGGTATTTTAATAATGAACAAATTTTTGGTAAACCAAAGGACGTTTTTTCTCCAAGAAACTCTCACAAACCATCTAATGAACCAGAACCAATGTCCATTTCTTCTCGCCTTCCCTCATTAGGATACCAAAATAAACCCCTTATTAATAATCATTTTAAACAAACAGCTCCTCGAAATTTCATATCAGAGGAGTTAACAAATATAGAAACGCTCAACGAATTAGAAACAGACATTGGAGAAAACCAGAATAACTATGAATCATTCGAATCCGAAGATAACTATAATACAAATTTTCGGCTTCTCGACCCTTATCCAGAATATCCATAAATTCAAAAAATACTACATCACATTCATTGCCTGAACCAGATACATATTCTATAAACAATAATTTCGAATCAAAACATTTAATGACCTCTGATAAAAATAATACTTCCCTAATACAAGTAAACGCTATTGAAAATAATAATGCACTTGAAACTAAGATAGACGATGAACAAACCGTTCATTCAAATCACGAAAACCCTATAATGGAAATGTTGTATACGGAAAAACCAATTAACCTATTTAAGAATCAAATTATAATATCAAAATCTAACAAATATTCAGTACATAGCGACAATATATTTGATAAAAAAAAAATAACCCTTGCTATACCTGAGACCACAAGAGAAGACTCTTTTATAAAATTTATAAAAGAAAATATGAATCCCAAACAAACGTATTGCTTTCATTTTAAAGATAAAACCCTTGAAAGAGAATTTATAAGAATCATTCAAAAATATTTTAAAACCAAAACTTTACCCTGTATATAAGTAATACAGTACTCATTGACGTAATTGATAAAAACGAACAAAAAATAAAATTAAAATTTTATCATGAAACAAAAACTAGTCATAGGGGAATTAATGAGAACATTAATGCCATAAAACAAACATATTTTTGGCCAAAATTAGATCAGGATGTAAAAGACTATGTGAATTCTTGCGAAATTTGCCAATTAACTAAATATGAAAGACATCCAACCAAATTAATTTACAAACCCACTCCAATAGGGTACGAACCTTTTGATCATTTATACGTTGATACATACAAAACGCACGGACAATATTTCGTTACTATAATTGATAGTTTTTCAAAATTTGGACAAGCATATCCCATTACAACACAAAACTCGATAGAAACGGCTAATAAATTATTAAAATTCTTTAATCATTTCGGACTCCCAAGGAAAATTACCGCTGACAACGGACATGAATGGAAAAATAAAGTAATCCAAGAACTTTGTGGAACTCACGAAATCGAGATTCATTACACGACATTATATAACCCTAATAGCAATAGTCCAGTCGAACGATTTCATTCAACATTAGCCGAAACCATTATGACATTAAAAAACTCAAAGCAGAATGAAACCATTGAAACCCTTATGAATTATGCCCTTTTGTCTTACAATAATTCCATTCATAGCTCCACAAATTACACACCTTTTCAAATAACTCGAGGAAAATTAAATTATAAAAATCCTTTTGAACTAAATGAACTAACGAAAGTAACTCAATATATACAGGAACATTCTGAAAATATTAAAGTTTTAAATGAAACATTATTTAGGAACCTTAAAGAAAAACAATCGAAAACCCTAGAAAAAATTAATAAAAATAAGAATGAAACAATATCCATAGATCCTAACGAGAATCTATACAAAATAAAAAAACGTGATGCCTCCCATAGAAAAACGGTCAACCCTTATGAAAAGGTAAACGCACCCTTCGTAACTAACGATGTTAAAGTACAAATAGATAATAAAAAGACCTTCCATAAAAAACATTTTAAACCACAACGAATTGTTTTAGGACAGAAAAATGAAGAGGACCCTGATAACATTAATTTTTGGACTGGGCCTTGCACTCGCTCTAGGGCTAAAGACCAAAGAAATCACTAATCCAATATTACCTGTACGACTAGGACAAGCAAAAATAATAGAATCCAAACATACTTTCCTTTATCACATAAATCTTACATACCCAGAAAAATCTCTAAACCAATTAAAAAATTCTTTAATTACACAGAAAAATTCATTAAACAATAGTAAAGAAAATTACCTGTCAAACGTTATAAATAGTAAGTTCGATCTAGTCTTATCACTAACAGAAATAATATTGAAAAAATTAAAATCCTTATCAATGAAGCAAAAAAACAGGAAAAGATCACTCTTTAATGGGATAGGAAAACTGAGTAAATGGTTATTTGGAACACTTGACTCTGACGATGGTCAATATATTAATACATATTTAGAAACTTTAAAATTAATAACGATAAAATCCAACGAGATCTAAAAAACCAACAAACTTTCTTGAAAGAAATGACTAATGCGTATACACAAACCTTTCAAAATTTAAGTAACAATCAAAATGCCTTGCAAAACCGGTTAAATATCATATTAACAAAAACCGACGAAATTAATGATGTCAAACAATTGTTCGTTGCCTCTAGTACCATAGATAATTTACTGATACAGTTATATTCAATTCAAAATTTAATAAATAATATAGAAATCGCAATATCATTTGGACGCTTGAATATTCTACATAGTTCTATAATAGACCCTAACCAATTAAAAGAAATGATCTCTAAGATAAATAGAATTTATAAAACCAGACAAATACCCAAATTAGACAGCTTAATCAATTATTATGCACTATTTTCCACTCAAGTTATAATTGATCACGAATTGATTTTATTTAAGATTCATGTACCCGTTATATCTTTCCAATTTGTATATTATCACGTACATCCTATTCCTATTTCCAACTTAATTATCATACCAGAAAGACCCTTCTTACTACTTGATGAACAAGATTATTGGACGATGTCAGAAATATGTCCAGAAATCGAGCGAAATTATTATTGTCTTCAAGAAAACCTACAAAAGAGCCAACCGTGTCTAGCAGATATCATAAGAAAAGGTAGAATCGAATGTAATAGAACACTTATCCGATTCACGGAATCTACCATAAGTCAAATCAATGCCAACCAAATATTAGTTATTCCAGCAACAACTATACGAGTAAAATCCACACAGTGTGAAACAAATGGGATATATGAAATTAAAAACCCTAGTATTATATTCCTAGATGATTGTAAAATAGACATTAACGGAAAAATGTTCAAAAGGGAACCAACATTACATGAAGAATTTGTTTTTTCTATTCCCACGATGAACATTACGACATATATACAACACCAAAAAGAAAAACCATTACACATAAAATCGGTGGACAGCGAAACTATCAAAAACGTGAAAACCTTAGCAGACAACTTGGAACTCTCAAAATTAGATGATACCCCTAAATTCCATCATACTTGGACGAACACCGTATTAATTTCAATAATTGTTATTGTCTGTTGTGCGTGTGTTATATACTTTAAATTTGTGAAACGTCTTAAGAAAAATAAGAAACCTAGTAATAACTTATCTCACAAAATACGCGAACCCGTATTTTCTGATTTGGGTAAGGAGGAGTTATAATATATATTTTCCATAGAATAATAAGATTGTTAGTGTGCATGTTATTAATAGTTATAATCTAATCACTGTTTATATTAAGTATATTAATCATATGTAAATAACATAATGGTATTTTGTTCAGTCTTTGTACTTTGTTATTATTTAATTAAGTAATGTTATAAATAGGGGAACGGAGCGGAGAATTGTCACTTCTTCACAGAGTTTATTCTAAGAGTTTGTAAGAGTAATAAAAGAGTAATTCTAAAGAGTTTAATTGCGAGTTTATTTAAAAGAGTTAAATTCTAAAGAGTTTATTTAAAAGTGTAATAGTTTCGAAAGTTAAATATCAAAATTCCAGACATTTGCACCTTATCCTTCGGTAGGCCTGCCTTTTTGTGATCTACCCAGGCATCATCCGTGCATCTACCCCGTAATAATAATAATGATAATAACAATATCACTAATAGTAAAAAATTAGAAAATATTTAATAATAATATACAGGGTGTCTCACGGTGACCGTCGGTTAGAAGTATATCAAGAACTGTAAAAGCTAGAAATTTGAAATTTTGCATATGCGACATGGAGTGTTTAATCTATTAAGTAAAAATATTTTCCAAATGGCAGCACTTCCGGAAATACCGGAAGTGAGCATCAACTTCTTTATTTTAAATACAAACCAGGCAATTTTTTTTCACATTCTGATGTGTCATAAAATGTTTAGTAAGTATGCTCAAAATAATCGGCGTATCAATTTTGATTCTTGAGAAAAAAATTTTTTTCCACTGAAAAATGTCAAAATCTTGTTTAGGAAATAAAATTGAAAGTCGAAAGTGGTAAAAGTTAGGGAAATAGGATTTTAGGTTCTCAATGTCAAAAGATTGAGACACAATTGTCTGTCATGGATTATAAAAAATTGCCCGCGGTTACGTATCTATTTGACGTTATTTCCAGACTTAAGAAAAACTTTAAAAAATCTCTTTTTTTAAATAGAATGCCTATTTAATTATCGGCCCATTCGATGCAGAAATAAATTTCCTTTAAATTGATATACCATGTTCCTATACCTAAAATCAATGATTACAGAGTTATTTACATTTTTCTAATTAAATTTATAATTACATACTTGACAAAACATGGTTGGCTATGAAAATTTTCAAAAAATTTTTATTCAAATGTTTCTTATGCTTTTATGATTATTTAAAATTCTATCTATGCAACTTCTTGACTATCCAAGGTCTCTTTCCGCCGAACGAACAGAACTTTGAGGGAAAACATTAAAATATCCCAATACATTGGTTTCTGCAGCGTCATTGGGGACAATTGGCTTTTCCAAATTTCGTGGCGTATTTACTTCGCCCAAATTTAGAATATCCTTTTCAATCATCCCGATTTTTTGTTCTGTCATTGTAGGTAAATGCGGATATCTTTCGTTAAAGTGTTGAGTGATTCTTTATTCAATGGTTAAAGGTTCTGCAGGTCCGAAAAGTAATACGAGCAGACTCGCCATGAATGTAAAACAAATTTAGAATATCAGCGTTTGTGTATTCCATATTTCCCAATTAAAAGCAAATATTAAGCGCAAAAATCAAAATTCAAACAGATAACACTGATAACAAACGTAAATGTAGCGTAAACTTTCAAACTGATAGCTAACTGACAACTGTCATCATAAGAAACAATTGAATAAAAATTTTTTGAAAATTTTCAAAGCCAACCATGTTTTGTAAAGTATGTAATTATAAATTTAATTAGAAAAATGTAAATAACTCTGTAATCATTGATTTTAGGTATAGGAACATGCTATATCAATTTAAAGGAAATTTATTTCTGCATCGAATGGGCCGATAATTAAATAGGCATTCCATTTAAAAAAAGAGACTTTTAAAGTTTTTCTTAAGTCTGGAAATAACGTCAAATAGATACGTAACCGCGGCCAATTTTTTATAATCCATGACAGACAATTGCGTCTCAATCTTTTGACATTGAGAACCTAAAATCCCATTTCCCTAACTTTTACCACTTTCGACTTTCAATTTTATTTCCTAAACAAGATTTTGACATTTTTCAGTGAAAAAATTTTTTTTTCTCAACAATCAAAATTGATACGCCAATTATTTTGAGCATACTTACTAAACATTTTATGACACATCAGAATGTGAAAAAAAATTGCCTGGTTTGTATTTAAAATAAAGAAGTTGATGGTCACTTCCGGTATTTCCGGAAGTGCTGTCATTTGGAAAATATTTTTACTTAATAGATTAAACACTCCATGTCGCATATGCAAAATTTCAAATTTCTAGCTTTTACAGTTCTCAATATACTTCTAACCGACGGTCACCGTGAGACACCCTGTATAATAATAACAGAAATCTCAAAAACAGAACAAAAACAGATATCTTCTAAGTTAACAATAAAACAAAATATAAACAGGAATTTTCTAAAAAATAAAAAAACAACCAGTCCTTTTGTAAATAAAACCATAATAAAATGAAATATAAAATATAAAATAAACCACCATAAAAACAAATGATCCTTCTACAGTGTAAATAGATAGAATAAATACAGGGTGCCCAGAAATGAAGGTGCCAAACGAAAATCCCAGTTAGTAGACCAGAGGCGTATTTATGCTTCTGCCGCCTAGGGGCACAAGAAAAGTGCCGCCCCATCACATCCCTCACCACAGGAATAGAACTTATTTATGGAAGTCTGAAGTCCAGAAAACATTTTTTATTAAAAATAAATAGAATTTATTTCAAATTGATTGGATCCATCAGGGTGTTAATCAGAACACTAAATGGGGTGGAACGTAGAATGTAGGAAATAACTTCACAAAACCTTCGCCATAGACAAATACATATTTAAGTTAAACTTAAATACTATATATTTGTCTATGGGGAAGGTTTTGTGAAGTTATTTCCTACAGAATTTATTTCATTTTCGGCGTATTGCAATTTAATAAAACATACTACTACATCTGCACGACGAAAAGCGGCAAATGGTCATGCAAATTCTTAGAAAGTCTGTGGCTAAATAGGATTATGCATCTGATTAAGACCATATTTAAATGAGTCCGACTGAATAAACGATGTTTGGGATTTTTATCACATAAAATAATAGCTCGTATTGACGTATTTCTACTTCAATTTTATTTTCCAATGTTTTCCAATTTTTTTCAAAAAGATTCCTTCCATTAATTTTTGCGCTCCGTAATTTTGCCGCCCCCTAATTTTTGCCGCTCTGGGCACGAGCCCCTAAAGCCCCCCCCTAAATCCGCCACTGTAGTAGACATTATTTTATGTCGATTTTACTTAAATTACCTTAGTCCAAAAATGCTTCTTAAGCGAGGTTATAGATGGTGCCATGAAGTACTTTTTTTTGTAATATCTCAAAAACGTTTCGATCGAAGATGTCCAAACTTTGCACAATGACTTACCTTCTGATCACATATCGGTCGCTGTAAATAATACTTCCTTGCTGCGGCCATTAGCGTCTCATGTGGGAGGGGCCGCAGACATTTTGGATTGTATTTTTCTTACATTTATTTTTTTGACATTTTTTGTGTCAAATTCGAATTCTCTAGGGTCTTTTCTAAAAATAATGTGCTCTTGTTTCAAATCGTTAGGATGCACCCTTCTCGAGAAAAATAAATTTAAATAAATTACTAATTTATTAATTTATTTAACTAATTACTCTTATATCAAGTTATATAAAAAACAACAAATTTTACAGTAAGTGCTCTAGATGACAGCCACCTGTTTCAATATATATTACAAAAAAAGTATACTTCATGACACCATCTATAAGGAGCTCCAGCTCGCTTAACAAACATTTTTGGAATAGGGTTTCCATTTAAAATTTTAAAGTTACCCTCCGTTCCCGCCCCACTGGGAGTCCGTGGGAGGCAAGGGTTAACAGCATCAGATGTCACCCTCAAAACCGTTAACTTTTTATTCGGGACATTTTGTGATCCGACCTAGTGTTATAGAATTGTTGCAGGTGGCGGATTAAAATGGGACACCCGGTATACAGGAAGGAGGAGGTCATGTTTAACACTTGTTGAGTTAATCTTAATACCTTGTTTGTGTCTAAATTGCAATTTAATAATAATGAAGGTTTAATATTTGTGAAAATGTAGAGTTGAAATATTAAATAATTTGAAATTGACATTTTACAGAGTGGCTGTATCTTCTAAACTAAAATGTTTACAAAGAAATACAAAGAGACAAAAAAGTTGAAGAATAGACGTTTGATTCCAGTAGCGTTCCATATTTTGTTAAAGTATAACCCTAAAAAAAGTTGGAGGGTAAAAGGGGTGTTCATCCCCTCTGAAAATCCATAATAAATAAAAATAATTGAATACGACTGTTTCCAATTTATTGGTTATCGTCTACTAGTATTTCGTATAAATTTTCATAAATTAAAGTTAAACCGTTTTAGAGCAATGATAAAAAAACTTATTTAAATTTTTATCTAAATCACCCTGTAACTTTTTTTGTGTGCACTTTTGTATATAGGTAAGTGAGGTTCAATCAACCTATTTTTGACCCACGAATATGTGGTATAATTTATGACCAATCTTTTCGGTACACCCTGTATACAGAACAATACACGTAAAAAGGAAGAAAAACAAAATAAGCTAAAGCCAAATAAAAAAATAAAAACAAAACGAAGAGCGTTTCCCATGAATATCACAAAATAAAATAAAAAAACTAAAAAATAACAAGGTAATATAATATACAGGGTGGCCCAACGAAAAGGTAACAGACGGGTTTCTGGGTAGAAATTTTTTTTTTTGAGAAATTCGAAAATAGCAATTTTTATATTAAGGGGGACAACTTTTTTTCATTATTTACAACCTGAAACGATTTCATCCCTTAGCGCTGTGAGAACAACCCCTATCATTTAGATAGAGATGATGGGGTAAGTGATATCATGTCATTTGAAAGGTCTTTCTTTTCTGAATTCAGTGCACTAGTTTTTTTTAGTTTTTTTGTTTTTTGTGCGCAATGGGGCTGCCATTTCCACTGCCACCCTTAATATCTGTTAGGAGGAAAAGAGCACAAAACGAAATAACGGCACAAAATGAGCACAATTGGTTTGCAAATTTTCATTTCGAAATTCGGAGTGGGGGGTGCTCGCATTTCCCCAGCACCGCGCATACTTTTGGCGATATCTCCGCAAGGGATGAAGCACAAAACGAAATTTTAAGGGCACAATTGAGCACAAAACGAGCACAATTCGTGTGCAAATTTTCATTTCGAAATTCGAAGTGAGGTGTGCTCGCATTTCCCCAGCACCGCCCATACTTTTGGCGATATCTCCGCAAGGGATGAAGCACAAAACGAAATTTTAAGGGCACAATTGATCACAAAACGAGCACAATTCGTGTGCAAATTTTCATTTCGAAATTCGAAGTGGGGTGTGCTCGCATTTCCCCAGCACCGCCCAAAGTTTATTGATGATATCTCTGGAAGGGGTGAAGCACAAAACGAAATTTTAAGGGCACAATTGAGCACAAAACGAGCACCATTCGTGTGCAAATTTTCATTTCGAAATTCGAAGTGGGGTGTGCTCGCATTTCCCCAGCACCGCCCAAAGTTTATTGATGATATCTCTGGAAGGGGTGAAGCACAAAACGAAATTTTAAGGGCACAATTGAGCACAAAACAAGCACAATTCGTGTGCAAATTTTCATTTCGAAATTCGAAGTGGGGTGTGCTCGCATTTCCCCAGCACCGCCCATACTTTTGGCGATATCTCCACAAGGGATGAAGCACAAAACGAAATTTTAAGGGCACAATTGAGCACAAAACGAGCACAATTCGTGTGCAAATTTTCATTTCGAAATTCGAAGTGGGGTGTGCTCGCATTTCCCCAGCACCGCCCAAAGTTTATTGATGATATCTTTGGAAGGGGTGAAGCACAAAACGAAATTTTAAGGGCACAATTGAGCACAAAACAAGCACAATTCGTGTGCAAATTTTCATTTCGAAATTCGAAGTGGGGTGTGCTCGCATTTCCCCAGCACCGCCCATACTTTTGGCGATATCTCCGCAAGGGATGAAGCACAAAACGAAATTTTAAGGGCACAATTGAGCACAAAACGAGCACAATTCGTGTGCAAATTTTCATTTCGAAATTCGAAGTGGGGTGTGCTCGCATTTCCCCAGCACCGCCCATACTTTTGGCGATATCTCCACAAGGGATGAAGCACAAAACGAAATTTTAAGGGCACAATTGAGCACAAAACGAGCACAATTCGTGTGCAAATTTTCATTTCGAAATTCGAAGTGGGGTGTGCTCGCATTTCCCCAGCACCGCCCAAAGTTTATTGATGATATCTTTGGAAGGGGTGAAGCACAAATCGAAATTTTAAGGGCACAATTGAGCACAAAACAAGCACAATTTTGTGTGCAAATTTTCATTTCGAAATTCGAAGTGGGGTGTGCTCGCATTCCCCCAGCACCGCCCATACTTTTGGCGATATCTCCGCAAGGGATGAAGCACAAACGAAATTTTAAGGGCACAATTGAGCACAAGACGAGCACAATTCGTGTGCAAATTTTCATTTCGAAATTCGAAGTGGGGTGTGCTCGCATTTCCCCAGCACCGCCCAAAGTTTATTGATGATATCTCTGGAAGGGGTGAAGCACAAAACGAAATTTTAAGGGCACAATTGAGCACAAAACGAGCACCATTCGTGTGCAAATTTTCATTTCGAAATTCGAAGTGGGGTGTGCTCGCATTTCCCCAGCACCGCCCAAAGTTTATTGATGATATCTCTGGAAGGGGTGAAGCACAAAACGAAATTTTAAGGGCACAATTGAGCACAAAACAAGCACAATTCGTGTGCAAATTTTCATTTCGAAATTCGAAGTGGGGTGTGCTCGCATTTCCCCAGCACCGCCCATACTTTTGGCGATATCTCCACAAGGGATGAAGCACAAAACGAAATTTTAAGGGCACAATTGAGCACAAAACGAGCACAATTCGTGTGCAAATTTTCATTTCGAAATTCGAAGTGGGGTGTGCTCGCATTTCCCCAGCACCGCCCAAAGTTTATTGATGATATCTTTGGAAGGGGTGAAGCACAAAACGAAATTTTAAGGGCACAATTGAGCACAAAACAAGCACAATTCGTGTGCAAATTTTCATTTCGAAATTCGAAGTGGGGTGTGCTCGCATTTCCCCAGCACCGCCCATACTTTTGGCGATATCTCCGCAAGGGATGAAGCACAAAACGAAATTTTAAGGGCACAATTGAGCACAAAACGAGCACAATTCGTGTGCAAATTTTCATTTCGAAATTCGAAGTGGGGTGTGCTCGCATTTCCCCAGCACCGCCCATACTTTTGGCGATATCTCCACAAGGGATGAAGCACAAAACGAAATTTTAAGGGCACAATTGAGCACAAAACGAGCACAATTCGTGTGCAAATTTTCATTTCGAAATTCGAAGTGGGGTGTGCTCGCATTTCCCCAGCACCGCCCAAAGTTTATTGATGATATCTTTGGAAGGGGTGAAGCACAAATCGAAATTTTAAGGGCACAATTGAGCACAAAACAAGCACAATTTTGTGTGCAAATTTTCATTTCGAAATTCGAAGTGGGGTGTGCTCGCATTCCCCCAGCACCGCCCATACTTTTGGCGATATCTCCGCAAGGGATGAAGCAC
Source organism: Pyrocoelia pectoralis (assembly GCA_036250285.1). Classification (NCBI taxonomy): domain Eukaryota; kingdom Metazoa; phylum Arthropoda; class Insecta; order Coleoptera; family Lampyridae; genus Pyrocoelia; species Pyrocoelia pectoralis. Next base: position 81,705,772 of record CM070075.1, on the reverse strand, counting down.
AAAACGAAATTTTAAGGGCACAATTGAGCACAAAACGAGCACAATTCGTGTGCAAATTTTCATTTCGAAATTCGAAGTGGGGTGTGCTCGCATTTCCCCAGCACCGCCCATACTTTTGGCGATATCTCCACAAGGGATGAAGCACAAAACGAAATTTTAAGGGCACAATTGAGCACAAAACGAGCACAATTCGTGTGCAAATTTTCATTTCGAAATTCGAAGTGGGGTGTGCTCGCATTTCCCCAGCACCGCCCAAAGTTTATTGATGATATCTTTGGAAGGGGTGAAGCACAAAACGAAATTTTAAGGGCACAATTGAGCACAAAACAAGCACAATTCGTGTGCAAATTTTCATTTCGAAATTCGAAGTGGGGTGTGCTCGCATTTCCCCAGCACCGCCCATACTTTTGGCGATATCTCCGCAAGGGATGAAGCACAAAACGAAATTTTAAGGGCACAATTGAGCACAAGACGAGCACAATTCGTGTGCAAATTTTCATTTCGAAATTCGAAGTGGGGTGTGCTCGCATTTCCCCAGCACCGCCCATACTTTTGGCGATATCTCCACAAGGGATGAAGCACAAAACGAAATTTTAAGGGCACAATTGAGCACAAAACGAGCACAATTCGTGTGCAAATTTTCATTTCGAAATTCGAAGTGGGGTGTGCTCGCATTTCCCCAGCACCGCCCAAAGTTTATTGATGATATCTTTGGAAGGGGTGAAGCACAAATCGAAATTTTAAGGGCACAATTGAGTACAAAACAAGCACAATTCGTGTGCAAATTTTCATTTCGAAATTCGAAGTGGGGTGTGCTCGCATTTCCCCAGCACCGCCCATACTTTTGGCGATATCTCCACAAGGGATGAAGCACAAAACGAAATTTTAAGGGCACAATTGAGCACAAAACGAGCACAATTCGTGTGCAAATTTTCATTTCGAAATTCGAAGTGGGGTGTGCTCGCATTTCCCCAGCACCGCCCAAAGTTTATTGATGATATCTCTGGAAGGGGTGAAGCACAAAACGAAATTTTAAGGGCACAATTGAGCACAAAACAAGCACAATTCGTGTGCAAATTTTCATTTCGAAATTCGAAGTGGGGTGTGCTCGCATTTCCCCAGCACCGCCCATACTTTTGGCGATATCTCCACAAGGGATGAAGCACAAAACGAAATTTTAAGGGCACAATTGAGCACAAAACGAGCACAATTCGTGTGCAAATTTTCATTTCGAAATTCGAAGTGGGGTGTGCTCGCATTTCCCCAGCACCGCCCAAAGTTTATTGATGATATCTTTGGAAGGGGTGAAGCACAAAACGAAATTTTAAGGGCACAATTGAGCACAAAACAAGCACAATTCGTGTGCAAATTTTCATTTCGAAATTCGAAGTGGGGTGTGCTCGCATTTCCCCAGCACCGCCCATACTTTTGGCGATATCTCCGCAAGGGATGAAGCACAAAACGAAATTTTAAGGGCACAATTGAGCACAAAACGAGCACAATTCGTGTGCAAATTTTCATTTCGAAATTCGAAGTGGGGTGTGCTCGCATTTCCCCAGCACCGCCCATACTTTTGGCGATATCTCCACAAGGGATGAAGCACAAAACGAAATTTTAAGGGCACAATTGAGCACAAAACGAGCACAATTCGTGTGCAAATTTTCATTTCGAAATTCGAAGTGGGGTGTGCTCGCATTTCCCCAGCACCGCCCAAAGTTTATTGATGATATCTTTGGAAGGGTGTGAAGCACAAATCGAAATTTTAAGGGCACAATTGAGCACAAAACAAGCACAATTTTGTGTGCAAATTTTCATTTCGAAATTCGAAGTGGGGTGTGCTCGCATTCCCCCAGCACCGCCCATACTTTTGGCGATATCTCCGCAAGGGATGAAGCACAAAACGAAATTTTAAGGGCACAATTGAGCACAAAACGAGCACAATTCGTGTGCAAATTTTCATTTCGAAATTCGAAGTGGGGTGTGCTCGCATTTCCCCAGCACCGCCCATACTTTTGGCGATATCTCCACAAGGGATGAAGCACAAAACGAAATTTTAAGGGCACAATTGAGCACAAAACGAGCACAATTCGTGTGCAAATTTTCATTTCGAAATTCGAAGTGGGGTGTGCTCGCATTTCCCCAGCACCGCCCAAAGTTTATTGATGATATCTTTGGAAGGGGTGAAGCACAAAACGAAATTTTAAGGGCACAATTGAGCACAAAACAAGCACAATTCGTGTGCAAATTTTCATTTCGAAATTCGAAGTGGGGTGTGCTCGCATTTCCCCAGCACCGCCCATACTTTTGGCGATATCTCCGCAAGGGATGAAGCACAAAACGAAATTTTAAGGGCACAATTGAGCACAAGACGAGCACAATTCGTGTGCAAATTTTCATTTCGAAATTCGAAGTGGGGTGTGCTCGCATTTCCCCAGCACCGCCCATACTTTTGGCGATATCTCCACAAGGGATGAAGCACAAAACGAAATTTTAAGGGCACAATTGAGCACAAAACGAGCACAATTCGTGTGCAAATTTTCATTTCGAAATTCGAAGTGGGGTGTGCTCGCATTTCCCCAGCACCGCCCAAAGTTTATTGATGATATCTTTGGAAGGGGTGAAGCACAAATCGAAATTTTAAGGGCACAATTGAGTACAAAACAAGCACAATTCGTGTGCAAATTTTCATTTCGAAATTCGAAGTGGGGTGTGCTCGCATTTCCCCAGCACCGCCCATACTTTTGGCGATATCTCCGCAAGGGATGAAGCACAAAACGAAATTTTAAGGGCACAATTGAGCACAAAACGAGCACAATTCGTGTGCAAATTTTCATTTCGAAATTCGAAGTGGGGTGTGCTCGCATTTCCCCAGCACCGCCCATACTTTTGGCGATATCTCCACAAGGGATGAAGCACAAAACGAAATTTTAAGGGCACAATTGAGCACAAAACGAGCACAATTCGTGTGCAAATTTTCATTTCGAAATTCGAAGTGGGGTGTGCTCGCATTTCCCCAGCACCGCCCAAAGTTTATTGATGATATCTCTGGAAAGGGGTGAAGCACAAAACGAAATTTTAAGGGCACAATTGAGCACAAAACGAGCACAATTCGTGTGCAAATTTTCATTTCGAAATTCGAAGTGGGGTGTGCTGGGGAAATGGACCCGAAAACTATAGTCTTAGACTAGTTTGAGACACAGGACAGGTTATTAATAATATTGTATGGACTGGTTGTTATCATTGATAGAATACGGCTACCGGCATTGTGTGTAACCAAATTACTTTCGCCGATCGAAAACTTGAACTATTATCTTATCATTTTTCTACAAAATTGCCACGTTGCCATTCTTTACGGAATACGGTATATGTTTCCATAGGTTTCCATGGTATCGTCTCTATTATGTTAGAGGACTCTTCAAGTAAATCCATAATTACGTGTATATTTTTAAGTTTAAAAATTTCTTTATTCTAATATACAGCGTTGATGGGGAATATAGAGGTAAAAGAGTCCCTGCACCTCACTAGGTAGTTTCTATTGGTGAGGTAGGACTTGAGTACTGTGCAAATTGGTGGTTTGGTATGATGTTTTCCAGTACTACAGGTGTTATATAGGGTGTTTCAGACCACCCGTACCGCCCAAATATCTCGCGAAATACAAAACGCATTAAAAAAGAAAAAATACGTCTAAAATTTTTTTTAAGACTCTATTGTTTGATAGTAATAGGATGTCCCCACTTCCACCCCCGGGGGTTGGAGAGGGGGGTAACTTCGTAATCTTAAATAGCACCCCCCAGTTTATTATGCAGATTTGAATTCTGCGTTAACAAATAAGTACTTTTTGTTTGAAACATTTTTTGAAGTTCGTGACAGATGGCGCTATGAACGCCGAAAGAAGTTTTTCCGATTACCTATGCTAATTTGATGTCAGTTTTGTTAAGTGACAATCAAAAATGTTAATGCTTTGTAAAATGGAAGAGGGGGAGTTTTATTAACCCCCCCTCCCCCACTTCACCCCTAATTTTAGATTTAAACGTGTCTCGAATGTCAATGTGTTCTTTACTCGTGAAATCAAAGTACTATTTCAATTTTTTTTTTCTATTTTCCATCAAAGACAAAAAAAATTTACAAAATTTAAGTTTATCAATCGTGGTATTAAACAGTTGTTTAAATCTAAAATGGTTGCGTTTCCCCATCCTAGGTTATGGGCCGTAGGGGTGAAGTGGGGGGACGGGGGACGGGGTTAATAAAGCTCCTCCTCTTCCCTTTTACAAAGCATTAACATTTTTGATTGTCACTTAACAAAACTGACATCAAATTAGCATAGGTAATCGGCAAACTTCTTTCGGTGTTCATAGCGCCATCTGTCACGAACTTCAAAAAATGTTTCAAACAAAATGTTCCTATTTGTTAACGCAGAATTCAAATCTGCATAATAAACTGGGGGGTGCTATTTAAGATTACGAAGTTACCCCCCTCTCCACTCCCCGGGGGTGGGAGTGGGGACATCCTATTACTAGCAAACAATAGAGTCTTAACAAATTGTTTAGACGTATTTTTTATTTTTTCAATGCGTTTTGTATTTCGCGAGATATTTGGGCGGTACGGGTGGTCTGAAACACCCTGTATAATGTGGCAACACTGTAGTGTGGTACTTGCAACCTGTTGGTTAATGTTAACTTGTAGATTATACAGTGTGTCCATGGATTGAGTTCACTATAGGTGTAAAATGACCAAAAATTTTGGAATTTCAAAACGGTTTTTTCAGATTGTGCCCTGCTTTATTGGAAATGAATTTTCATCATATTTTTAATTGTTTTAATTCAAAGCCGCCTTGGTCGTGGAACAAAAACTATTTCCTTTGCAGGTAAAGTACCTTTTTTGTGTATCATTTTATTAAGAAAAACTGTTCAGAATCAAAAAATAATAATCAGTGCAAAATTTGAAAATAATCGGCACAATTTCATGAAACCCTTATTTTTCTATCTAGAAATCTATGCATACAACATTTCAAACAACAATTTCAGTAACGTCTATTTGTAATCAATAACAAAAATAATTTAAAAAAAGAAAACGTAGGTAGGTACATTAAATAGTACAAAGAACAACTATTCGATGTAGCCTCAAGCAACTTCAAAACATCCCTCCACTCTAATTCGTAATTCTTGGTATACATTTCTTAGCATGACCCGGGGTTATTTCACTTAGGGCATTTATTATTGCTTGTTTAAGATGTTCAATATTGTGGTTCATATCTGTTTGGTACACTTTCTGTTTTAGGTAGCCCCATAGAAAAAAATCCAAAATTTTGAAGTGTGGTGAACGGGGCGGAAAGAATATCGGTCCATATGGTCCTATCCATCGTTCCGGAAAATATTCATCCAGTCATCCTCTTATCAGTAAAGTCGAATGTGACGAACAGCCATCATGCTGAAAATACATTTTACGCCTTTGCTCCAAGGGAAAGTTCTCTAATTCTGGTAATAAAAAGTTGTCCAGCAAATCCTAATAAACTTCCTGATTTAACGACTCATCCAGAAAATACGGTCCAATTATTCTGTCTGGTAAAACAGCACACCAAACATTTACCTTTTTAGAAAATTGGCTTTTACATTGAATCCTGAAATGAGAATTTTCACTAGCCCAATATCGATAGATTTGGGATGAAACAACCCCATTTGTCGTAAACGTTGCTTCATCGGAAAATAAAATATTATAGTGAAAAAAACGGCCATCCATAATTTTTCCACCAATGTTTACACAAAAATCAAGCCTAATGTCATATTCACAAGCTCTTAAGGTGTGAATAAATGTTGGTTTGAAGGGAATCATTTTATTTTCTTTAAATATATTCCTTAAATGGCTTTTGCTCAAACCAACCTCCGCTGCTCTTCTTCGTAAACTCAACCTGGGATTTTCGAATAAAGAATGCATGGCTAAGGCAGTAGCATCGTCGTGTTCACGGTATGCCTTTTTCCCTTTCTTTTTGACTTCAACAGATCCCGTCTCATCGAATTTCTTTATTAATTTTTTTATTCCCTTAACCGTAATGTGTACGTCTGGATATTTTTGATTGAATAGTTGAATTGCGTACCTGTATCAAACATCCCCAATACCATAGCACTTTACATAGTAAATTCTTTGTTGAAGAGTTATCATTGTAACAGAATGACAATCAGTATTTTTTGTAAGCAAATGACAATGTATTGTTTAAAATGTTGTATGCATCGATTCCTAGATCTAATCGATGATAGTTGACTTAATAAAGTATAAAAATAACGGTTTCATGAAATTGTGCCGATTATTTTCAAATTTTGCACTGATATTATTTTTTGATTCTGAATAGTTTTTCTTATAAAATTTTGCTCTATGATACACAAAAATGGTACTTTACCTGCAACAAAAAATAGTTTTTGTTCCACGATCAAGGCGGCTTTTTGAATTAAAAAAATTAAAAATATGATGCAAATTCATTTTCAATGAAGCAGGACAGAATCTGAAAAAATCGTTTTGAAATTCCAAAATTTTTGGTCATTTAGGTACACCTATAGTGAACTCAATCCGTGGACATACTTTATGACTAATAAAAATTACATGCAAGTATTTCTGTTTTATCTCGAAATACGTAAGTAGTTATTTAGTAATTAGTTCATTTTGTATTTTCAGAAAAACGAGCTACGAAAAAAATAAGAGCAGCTTACAGGTCTTTAAGGATATCAAAGTTCCGTTTTTATTTCAAAACGTTTCTTTCGATGGAGAAAGCATAATATGACCAACAAGCGTGGTAATATTTTGACATTACATGGAATGAGAAGAAAATGCACGTGGATTTACTAAGGAATCAGAGATTTGGAGACGTTCTCTATTACCGAAAACATGTTGCTGGCATGTATAAAGCTTATCGACTACATGTTTCTGACTTATTGGGAAGTAGAAATCACGTATCTACCTTACTATATCCCAGGAATAATATCGTTTGTGTTGAATCATACCAAATTCGATAATAGTATTTAGTGTTCGTTATTTTAAAACGTAAAAAAACATTAGGAGATCCAATCGAACCACTTTGCTTTTGAGAAAGCTTTACTATACTGAACTTTGGTATAAGTACATTTTAGAAAATCTATTTTCGCGGCGAATTAGTTGACAAACGTAGCGAAACTTATTTTTAAAAAATCGCCATTTTAAAAAACTTTAGATCGATTACTAAAGCTATTAATAAACGAAAAAGGTTGTGCAAAATATTTGCAAACATTTTCATTCAAATTACAGCTTGAGGTATAATAAATTACGGAAGACGAAACTTACAAATTAATGTAATGTATCTCTATCAGCAGCAAAATTTGGCAAAAATTTAGCTTTATAAACGTTTAAGGTTTCATGAAATTGCTTCAAATCGATTTATCTCAGCTGAAGGTGTGAAAACATTAATTTTGGAACCGCTAAATTCGATTTCCTTCATTTGTGGTAACGAAATTAAGACTGTAAAGGTTTGTAAGTAACGTAACGGCAAGGGAGACGTTTGCTTACGACTCAATGCTTTGTACCTAATGTACCGATTTATAGTTCAGAGAGGTTTTCTCTACGACATATCGCGAAAGAAATTTTATTTATAAAATATAGGGAATCCACAATCGGCACCAAGCCATTCCTTCTGTGAACTACAAATGTATTATTTATGCTTAAGGCTATAAGGAGCCGTTTTTTAAAAGATACACAGGATGAAACAAACGGAAGCCTATTGGTAGCATTTTTATAAATTTCGTATGTATAAATGCGCTCTATATAAAGAATGTATATCAATTGCGTTTGATGTTCATGTTTGGAATTTTTACATTTTTATGTAAAGCGGACGACGATTGAATAGCAAGAAAATTTGTAATACGCCTTATTTCGAAAATTTCTTATAAATTGATTACTTCCTTCATTATTGTCATATTTTGGTTTATTGTAACTATAGGAATTTCAAATATTCTATATAATTTATTAAATTTCTATTATCTATTAATAACCCAAATATTTTCTACGTTCATCTAAAATTCGTGCATTTTTAAGCAAAAATTCTCGGAACGCTAATTATAATAGGGCGATCTAATGAAGGCAGGACTTTTTAATGTTGTACCTTTATATAAATGGGTAGAAGTTAATTGAACTTTGTTACGGCAAGAATTGCGAATTGTAACAAAAATTTATCGATCGGTATTGCACCAGTAAGCTCAGTTATATGGGCGATGGGCGTGGATCAGAATTGGTGAGAAAAAGTGAGTTATCAGTAGTGTAAGCAAAATGAGTAGCGAATACTAAATAGAGAAAAGGGCGCCACGCAAGTTCTGTAGGTAATAGCTAAAATTGAGAGTATGAACTGCGAAGATAATCTCAATTCGGAGAGAAGTAACGTAGTAACCTGTAAGAAAAAGTATGGTAATGGAACAATAATGCAAATAAAAGCAATTTGACGAGCGTATAATAAGGACTCAGTCAATAATATATATATAAATGATTATAAAGTAAGGTAATTGTTCAAAATAAAATAACTAAATGGTAGTAATTGGATAGTAATCCACAAAAAAAATAATGTTAATGTTCACTCAAAGGTGATAATCTAATTAGTGATCCGCTTTACCTTTTGCAAGTAGCGTAGCAAAACTACTAGTAATGAATTTACGTTAACGACAATAAGCAATATTTCAAGTATACGATGCAATCGTAGCGAACAAAAGTAAGTAAGTAATAATAAAAATATGTACCTGTGTGTTCGGTGGAGATCCTTTGCAAAGGCTCTGCCGAAGCGAAGCAATCTAAATAAAGAAAGTTAGTACACGTGGACAGACAATGGGTCGGTCCCAAATACGAGAATACTTAATTACTCACGATTCCCTTGAAGGATCGGATACTGAGTATATATTTTAGCAAAAGAGTGTGAAGTTATCAATAAGTAAAGTTAAGGTAAAAGGGGATAGCTAATCTAATGTAATGTACAAGTTAATTAACGCAAACAAAATAATATCTACATTGAAGTAAAATAACAGTAGTAAATGAAAAGCAAATTTAGCTAGAATGAGGTATTCACAAAATGTGTGACGTCACAAAATATTTAAGGTAAGTAAGTATGAAACAATTTAGTGAAGTAAATAATTTCGGAACGGTAACGTATTTATAAATTCAAATATTTAAAGTTACTGAGTTTAAAGGAAAATAGCGGTAAAATAAGTTATCAGGGAGTGGTGAATGAGTACAGATAAATAAAGTTGTCTTCACAGAAATTGAGAAGATGGCGGCGAGCTGCCAAAGCAGGATCGATGTTACCGGCTCAAGATGATCACGACCATGTGGTAATGCGTAGAACTATTCTTGAACTTGAACTTCAACTTGAACGCCAATGAGTTTAATCACTGACGTTAAGAACACTTTGACGAATTCTTGAGTGCGACACCATTAATTTGTATAATAACCGTAAATATTACGTTCAGCGGCGGTGGAAATAAAGCAGTAGATTTCTCCGCGACCAATGAGTTAAGAAATTCCACTTAAAACCGTTTTAAATAACGAACAGGTAAAGATAATTGTGAAAATTCTAAGCACAAAAGATGGATGGTCTGCACTGTTTCAAGAACTCGAAGCAAAAGACGCTTTTACCAGTAACAAAACTAACAGGCTTAAGAATTAAAAAAGAGATAGTAGAGCGCGAATGACGTTAAAAGGAGAGAGATGAATAGCACGCTAAAAACGCGGTTCGAAGCTACGCATTCCTCCAACCAATCAAGAAATTACGAATTATGTTCGAAAGCGGACGCCTTTCGCCACCTAGTGGACAACCAAAGTACGGTCGATAATATCGAATATAGATAGTCCCAACCATAGAGTAAATACACATAACAACTTCTTGAAAAGAAATGAACGTACCTTGCGTTGAACTGCAAATTAATCGTTTTAGTCATATTAATAAGTACCATTACAGTGTTGAATTACTACGTAACTTTTAATGCAATAGTAGTAGGAATGTCGTTAGTAGTCATTACTTTTACATCCTTTTTCTTATGTAATTACTGACAGTCGTTACCGCTCGTCATAACGTTTAAGCCTTAATTTATCGAGCCATATCTCACAAAGAAACGTTCCTCGGACCAAAGAACGTAAATATTACGTTCTTTGCTCGGACGTACACCAATAATTTTTTTCCTCCAGGAGTATAGTAAACAATTTTAGGGAAAGAAATTGACATCCTGCACAGAATGGTAATTGTTGTTACCTATACCAGAAAGTTAATAATTAAATTATGCAGACAAAACAAAAAAATTGTATAAGGAAACTATTTTAACGAAATAAAAATAAGATAAACAACTTAAAATAAACAAAGTATACTAGCAAAATAAACAAAATTAATTAAGGAAAACAAAACAAACATAATAAGTCAACATACTATCTACTATCTTGCATAATTAAATGAGGGCGAAGTTCAGATACCCGGTTACCATGGTCCTGTTCTTCCACTTAACCCAAGTACCATACATTATTTATTCTTTCTAGAGCACATGGGAGGGAATTGTGTTTTGAAACGTGCTTTTATACTTGTTTATGTTGGGCAGAGGAGTGGTGTATTTTAAGAGATAGAAATAGGAATAAATTCTTTTTTCAGGGTTTTTATTTTTAAGGTCTTCTTAGTCTTGTTAATTTGTTATTATCATTCCAATTGAATTTGATTTTGGAACTAACTGGGAGTATGCGGAGAGTGTTGGGTTTTTTGGTACCTTCTTATCTAAATACAAAATTGTGTCCAACGTAGGGGAAAGGGCAGCTGTGTCCATGGAGATATCCGTAGATGACGAAGATAAATTTGATTTATTAATTGTGCTAAGACGTTTGTAAAGTGTTGTGTTTTTAGTACGTCTTAAAACCAATGGTTCTACATCGCAGATGGTAGTTAAACGTTTCTCTGATTCTTTACGAAGAAGTTCCCACGATGAAAGTTTTTACCAAGTGAATTGGAGATTCGAGAACGTCAGGTTATTCAAAAACGGACAAATACTATTATAGATGGGTTATTTTACTCGCATTAACTATATAAACTCTCAAGCCCCAAAAAAAAACAATTGTGATTAATTTTTTATTTTTCCAAGATACTTCGGTATTTCGGTTTGATATCGCGCAAACATATCATTTCTCCCCTCCGAGATTCTTAAATGCTGACGATATAATAAAGATAATAATCTTGGAGTTTCTTCGGTAACGCTGCGTTTCTGTTTGGGCGCTGAGGTACCAGAGTCTCGGCAATTAGCCTTTGTTCGTCTTCTTGAACCTCTGCAGCCTTTGGGTCGTCCTCTGGTGGTGCTTCGTTTTGAGCAGCAGGTTCAATAACGTCAACCTCTCCATCTTCTTGTGCTGTAGGAATAGCTGTAGCTGGTCTACGCTCCTGGTGTGCATATTTTACTCTTCACCGTACACAACGACCATCTAGGCATTCCTCTTCGACAATCGTGAAACCGGACTGCTTGTCCAACGGAGAATTTTCTTTGTTTGAAAAGATCCTTATTTGGAGTACCATGAAGCTCAGGTCTCACACTGTCAAGAGGTGTCCGCGTTTTACCCTTTACCTAATTTAAATAATTTGTGGAAATTATGTTGAAAAGTAGGTTAAAGTGCAGGGTTTCATGAAAAAATAAAATTTTTAGAAAAAGTCTACCTACTTGTATTTTTTATATTTGAAAACGGTACTTACTTAAAAAATACACCTCGTACATAAACTATCATGAATAATAAAGACGATAAATGCAAAGTATATGTAATTAGTAATTACATAGTACAATTTGTAGCAGTTATTAACGCTCTTTTTTCTTTTGTCGCCATTTACTTCTTAGTCAGGATTGCCCTTAATTTTCACATAAAAGCACGTTCTTCCCTAATTTACCAATCATTACTTTGTCCCTTAAAGTGCTTGTTAAAATCTACTTGATTCTATATGGAACCCAACTAAATTCTAATTTTATATACCTTAGCGTATTTTTATGTTATACGAAGACCTTTCCTTTTTTTGTAAAAGAATTATATTGTTTTTATAACGTCGAAAGAGAGCCACAAGAATTAAATTTAAGAATGTAAATCTGTATAGGTCGTTTACGAGGATGTTAACATCTTCCACAGGTTTTCCAAGGAAATGTAAGGTCATAAAAGTAACAGTGGCAATAAAACCATTTTCTAATTTTCCGTGCACGTAAAAATGTGTAATAAAAAATGGGACGTTACAATATTCTTACTACTTTCTTAAATATAAATGCGTGATGTATTAAAAGTGCGATATTAACACACGCCAAGCCATTAAAATTATGAGACACTGAAAAGTGAATATTGACACGACACTTAAAATACGAATGTCCCTTTAGACAGTTTAATTTTAAAAGAGAAAAGTCGATTAATGTGATAAGAAAACGAGCTTTGACTTACGTGCTGAAGTCATTAATTATATTATTATGAAATGATGGATGAACGAATAAATTTTTGGCCTGTAAATGTTTAGTAACAGTAATTAAATTTTTAATTTAAATGCTGTACATCATTGCGTAAAGATTTTTGACTTGCAGTATATTATACAGTGCGTCGGGTTTCTATAGTACCGAGAGCAAAAAAGTTAGAAGTTTCATTCAAACGAAGTTCTTTCAGGAAAAATTTTTACATAGAAAAAAAATTTTTTTTTAATGGAACCCTCTATATAATTTTACATGTTGAGAAACTCCTTGGATTCCATTATCCATTCCTAAAATATTACGACTTTTAAAAGAACAGTTTAGCAGCAATAAATTATTTCCTGTCAAAAATTTAATTTTCATTACTTCCAAAAGAAATTAAAAATACAAATCCAAGAAAATCTCCTGGATTTGACCTGGTTACAGGGATGGTATTGCAACAGTTCCCAAAAAAGGTAATACTGAAATATGTGCCAGGCGTCTGGAAAGTGGCTGAAATATTAATGGGAAAAAAATACTTGAATCGGCGTATTTTTGAAAAAAATTTTTTTTTAATTTATTTTAATAACATTTTACATCAAGTAGGTACGTGGTTTTATAAATTGACCGAGCCATTGTCAAATGACAAATGGGGGACAATGTGAACACTCACTTTAAATTTCTTAGTTATTAATTTTTTTTTAGTGATAAGATTTTGATTCGTTACTTTTTTTTGTCTTCCATATACCTACTTAATGTAAATACTTGAATTGGCGTATTTTTGAAAAAATGTTATTAAAATAAATTTAAAAAATTTTCTTTAGTGTTGTTTTAAAGAGAAAAAAATGCTCTATCGAATGGTGAGGTAAAACTGTAAAAGTAATATGTTCTCATTTAAAAAATTATGCGGAACGGGGTAACTCAGAAACAATTGCAGATCACAAAAATTGAAGTATTCCCAAGTATTATAGATAAAAATTACATAAACAATTTTTGTATTGAACAATTTTTCCTAAAATGAATATTAACGACAATAAATCGCCGTCTCCGTACTTTTTAATAACCCTGTATGTAAAACACCAGTGATTAGGATATGCACGCTTCTCCCTCGATAACTTGCTATGTAATTAGCAAAAGGGGACGAAGAAAACAACTAAGAATTTTGTCAGTGACAATTTAATATAATTTCCTTTGCAATTCCGCACCGCTGAAAAATTTTATAGGTTACCCCTTTTACAGAATGTTAAAACTCGCAATCGATGCATTAAAGCGGCAAATGTAATTTTAATTTCACTAAAAGCTAAACCAGAAAGCTTTTTAAGAGATTTGTTTTAATCGTGGTAGTCATTTTTGTAATTATCGAGGCTAACTTTTAAGTTAATCGAAAGTTTAAGTTTATAATCTTGAATTACATTACATTCCCTTAAATATTGCTTTCCTGCAAACCTCTAGCTATTAAGAAACCTGCAATTCAATTCTGTGTTGGTTTACTTCCTAACCTGCCAATTAAGGTCATCTTTCTTCGAGAAGTATTTCTCTGATCCCGAAATTGCAGGTTTTAAAAAACTTTTCTCATAGAACTTATGAAAACGGGACAACTTAAAAGAACATCGAAATGTCTTTTTTTGTCTGTCTATTCCTATAAGCCTAATATCTTCTACTACTATAAGAAAATTCATGTTTTGTTTATCTTATTTTCTTGTATTCTCTCTTGTTATATTAATCCTGTTTTTATATAACTCCATCAATAAAATAACTAATCGAATACAATTTTCTTTTGTCAAAAGAGATATAATATAACGAAAATTTCAATTTCTTTTAGTGTTTCTATTGGCTTAAAAGGGCGTATTTGTTATTTTTTTATGTGAATTGTTATGTTTATCGCAACACTACTATAATCAATACGATTCTCTTAAACTATCTCATTTTTCGAAAACGGTATCGTTCCATTCACTTAACTGATGCCAAAAAATTATGAAACTTGTCCCGTTTATGTTTTCAATATTAAGCTCAAAGTTGAAGTCATTCAAATAGAAATTTGTGTCTGTGTTAATCTAATTAGGAACAGCAAGTTATTATGCGATTTACATGAATTTGTAATTAAAGGCGATTAGGTCATTACTGACGTGGTAAAAAAGTTCTGACCTCTCAATTAGTGGCTATTCTAGTAAAACGTTACTCTTGTTGATTCGTAAACACTTCTTCAGTTTATACAGAGAAATCATAGTAGATCCATTCGTTTTTCCAACCCAAAGCAACTTTTCACAATTATATACTGATATAACGTCATTACATTCGTCGATTTTTCAAAACTTCGGCAATAATGTTGAGAAAACTTTTGAATTATACATGAACTCTTTCATCTTATAAATATATTATAAATCACTTTATTAAAAAACCAAAATAAATAAAACGTATTCTACGTACGTATTTCAATATTATCTTTGCGTTTTCATTTATAAGAAAATAACTAAATGGATGTGTAGATCTTAACGTCAATGAGATAAAGTAGATGAAAAAGGTGCAACATAGTTATAATAAAATTAATAATAAAGATTTATATTGTATATAACCGCGAAATGTACAAATTACTATATTTATAACGCGCAGTTAGATGCTCTGAAAAGTTATTAAAGCAGAAACAGGAATGGAGGAAATTAGAGCATATATTCACAGTGCAATTTACTAGCTCGGAATATGCACATTATCCATTTTACTGCGGATATAAATGCGTACTTTCATTTATTGATGATTGCTGCGATTTGTTTCCAGGATAATTAGCGTTGCCATATTACTACAACTATAAAAAAATCATTGCCGGTCCATAAAACATTATTGGCAGCCGTTTTGTTAGCAGAATCTTTTCTAGTATGTACCATTAACAATGTAGTTCATTACGTGAAATTAAGACACAAAATACGTCATATACTGTTAATGAACTCCCGTTGGGAGGTCGTCAAACAAACAAACAACCTAGAGATAAACACGAAACTCTAGGTGACGTCAAATATTAGCTTTCAGTTTTGCCGCTTTGCAATTTTTGCTTTGTCGCATCTCTTCACCGCCTGTGTTACGTTATAATTGTTTTAACGGTTATAAAATTTACTTAAGCAAATTCTCTGGACATATTTGTAAAGGAAATTTATTATTTACTAATCATAAATGCTAGTGTTTTATTAATGTTGTAATAGTTTATAACGCTCAGACAAAAGAAAATATAAACGTAACAGAGGATTAACAAATAATGTGCACAATTTCTAAGAGATTGTTGAGTATTTCCTATCAAGGTAATCAGCATAATGAAACAATTATATTCCTGATCAGTGATCACATTTATCATAAAGGTTTGCCATCATAAAGCACCTATAAAGCAAGCATAATTGATCATTTTAGATTTTCGTGGGAACAGTATAAGTTTATTGTTGCTAATATTTTTATATGAAGTTTGTTAGTCTTCTTTTTTCTCTTATTCGTTTTTAATACAACAATGCTTATCTAATGTGAAACAAAAGCAAAAGGGAGTATGGGTTGATGGTGAATGAAGAGAAAACCAAGTATATGGAAGTTAGAGGAGACGTAGCAAACGAAGAGGTAGAAATAGAAAAAAGAATTGCAAAAGGAAATGGAGCACTGGGAGCATTCAGGAAGGATGTTGAGGGCAGAATTGGTATCGAGAGTGTACAATACCATCATCTCCCCGGTGGTGCCGTATGGAAGCGAAACGTGGATAATGAATAAAAAGGAGGAGGAAAAACTAGAAACTTGGGAAATGAAAGAACTGAGAAGGAGGAAGAGTAAAAACCGAGGAAGGACTGTGCAGGAGAAGAACAAATGAGCAAGTACAAAATGAGAAGTACAAAATATCACAAATGGTAAGAACACAAAGAGCAAGAATGGCAGAAAATAGAAACATAAAGAGAGCGTTGTTGGGGGGGGGGGGGGGGGGGGAGAAGAGGTCTGGTAGACCGAATGGTTTGAAGCAGTGAAAGAAGATCGAAAGCAAGGTATCGCGTGGACTGGATGGAAGTAACAAGAGACAGAGACCGGTGGAGGAACATAGAATGGTTTGTTGATTTTATTTTATTTTATTGTTATGTTATAAAATACTAGAATAGGCATAAAAGGATTGTAAGATCATGTGAAGGTCTATTATTGTATCTGCAAATATAACAGAAATGCTTAGAGCCATAGATCCATAATCCGTATAATTTCGTATTTGCTACGCACTTGATCTTAGGTTTGTTAATATACAGGGTGCCCCATCGAAACAGTACAGCAAGGTTTACGGCTGCGTATGTGAAAAGAAAAAAAATCCTCGCATCCGTATACTTTTATTTTCAGGGGAACATATATACACAATAACTCCATTCCTGTAACTTCAACCCCTTAGGAGGGCAGCATCAACCCCTATTTTTGCAAATGGGAAGGGGTATGATGTGATACATCTTTTGAAAAAGTATTAAATATTTTTTAAAATCGCGTCACGCGTCGCCGAGGAATGGAATTTCAAAAAAATCCTCGGACCAGTAGCCCGAGGATTTTTTTAAATTTTCACATACAAAGCCGTAAACCTTGCTGAACTGTTTTCGATGGGCCACTACATAAATTGCAATCAATGCATAAATTTGGTGGGTACTGGGAGTGGGTAGGTAATTTCCAAAAGTACAACGCAGCAGTGTTCATAAGCGAAAATCTTAATTTAAATTTAAATGTATAGAGACATTAGATAAATTTTAGTGTATATGTATACTCTATTGTGTTCTAAAGCCGATAATTGGACAGCTATTGGACACTTTCTTTGAATGAACGCTATAAAGTGGTACAGACTGTACCATAAACTAGAAAAAAGTGTGAACCAATAAGGATAAACGGCTGATGAATTGTAAGTACATCACTAGATAAATGTAATTGGAAGATTTAAAAATCGGACACGGATCTAGGAAAGTTTACCGAAAACAGTTTACCGAAAACAGTTTACCGAAAAACAATTTACCGAAAGGTCAATTTGCCGAAAGAACAATTCGCGGAATTACAATTGACCGAAACACATTTTTACCGAAGCACAGTTTACCGAAAGAGAAGTTATAACGAAAGTTATCACTGTCATTTCCCTGCCGATAAAATCCCGCCGGTCAATTGCTCTTTGAATAAAATGAAATATGCAAAGATTGAGTTTTAATAACTACTTTTTATTGTGTTCAAATGATATATACCTACTTTAAAGCCTTATTATAATTAATTTAAATTTAAATTGTAAGCGATTCCCCTTTAAAACATCAGCTTAATATTAGTGTGGTACGCCGGTTTGCCTAAAACAAACAACTCCATAGAAGGTTGGCATCGAGGATTCGAGCTACAAATTTCCTCTGATCATCCAAATATTTGGAAATTTATAGAGGCCATTCAGAGAGAGCAAAGCTTTGCATGAAGTCCAATTGGAACAATATGTAGCGGATATAGAAGGTACACCTGCCCGTAAGAAACAGGGACTGCGCACAGAGAATAAAACGTCTTGTCGAAAATTATAACATTGAAAATGTGTCCGACGTCTTACGTGGTGTAGCCCATAATTTAAGTTATTAATGTGAAATGAAGATTTGACAGACAAATATTGTAAATAATAGTAGCACAAAAAAAGAAAAACAAAAAAATACCAAAAGATAAGAAAATACAAAAAAATACAATAAACAAACAAATATGACAAAGGAATTCGTTTCCGACTTTTTAAACACGCCAGCACTTTGAGCTGCAAGTACTAAGCCTTGGTAAAGTGTGAAGGAAAAGTTCGTATAAACATGTTGTACCTATATGTATAATAATTAATAATAGTTGGTATATTATTACAAACATGATCAGCACGTACCTACCTCATAGAATTATAGTATATTTTCGGTTAACATTCCTTTCGGTAAAGTGTGTTTCGGTAAAAATGTTTTTCTGTCAATTGTAATTCGGCGAATTGTTCCTTCGGTAAAATGACCTTTCGGTGAATTGTTTTTCGGTAAACTGTTTTCGGTATATTGTTTTCGGTAAACTTTCCGGGACCGGTTAAATGTTTGTTTTGAAGCAAAAAATATTCATTTGCATTAAATGAATTGCAGACGTTTTTTACGAATACCCCAAATGTCAAAAAAACAATTTTTAAAAATACGACGAGTACGGGAAGAACGTTAATCATAAAGAATCCTATTTCGACCAGAAAAATGCATAACCTTTGATATTCAGAGGAGAGACGAAGAAATGCATTTTATGGTATATAGAATACCCGAAGGGAGAGTTAGAGGTATTATTCGGTATTTATGTAGTAAATAACTGCTCATTAAAACGATTTTGGCAAAAGGTTCCTCACAAAAACAAACTGTTTCTTTAATTATCTATCGATTCCTTAAAAAAGCATCACCATTCTGTCTCATTTATGCATTTAAGGCAGATTTTAATCTTTCTATTACTCATACATAACAACAAACAACAAATTGCATAAAGTTGATAACAATGAAGGGCCCTCGCAGTGAGGAACCTGAGTTATGCCTGAAGGGCCAAATATGAAAGAGGATGAGTAAAATTATGGAAAAAGGACATGACTGCATATGAATGACAAATATGGCGTAGAACAGGCAACCAACCTACCAAAGGGGACTAGAGTTAAACCTAAAAGCAAGTATGAAGGAGATGCACTCATCAGAATGTTCTGGAAATCAACCACCTCATTAACCAAACCAGGTTTCTGTTTCTTACGTGAAATTTAATGAATTTCTAAGGTGTTTAGCAGAGGACCTTTGTTACATTTACTCAAAGTACAGAAATCTGGATTCAGGTCATACGAATGGCCTGAGTTGAGGACATGTTCGGCAAAATAGGATATATTATCAAGGTCATTGTTTTTAATTGATTTAAAATGTTGATCTCCCTGTCTGTCTAATGTATATAGAGGGGCAAGAGTCACAAGTAAGTTGATAAACGTCAAACGAATCAAGCACTTCAGAACTGTCTTTGTTTCTAATTATGGAGGAACATAAGGTGTCTATAGTGCACATAGCTCTCAAAATCATCCAGGAATTTTTCACTTTTCGTTACAACGCCGAAGATCTGTCACAAAATACAAACCTTGAAAACGCCGAGTTACAACTGTGATAAATGTGAGTTAATTACTCGGTTAATTAATTATTGCTGTGGCCCTTAAACATCGAATTAGATGGCATTGAATAATAAGGACACGAGTGAAATAGCAAGAAGAACTGCACAAGTACATCGATAACAATACTTATGCCTATTAAAAAAATTAAAAAATTTAAAATTTAGGAATGAAACCTAGAAGTGTTATTAACTTCCACTTGTAGTTATAATGTATTACTTTTAATTAAATGACAAAATCGCAACACGCTTTATAACACTATTAAAAACAAAACAGTTTAAGTAAATTATTATTACATAATACGAGATTTAGAATATATAAATTACAAAATATCTCGAATGTAATAAATAAGAAAATTTAACTTAGAATAATCTTAAAAAATACAATTCTCCGACTACGTTTCTTAAATCAGATTAGAAATTTTTCCACTTTTCCACATGTAACCGTATTAACTTCGAGCTTCCAACTATAAAATCGTAAGTATTGTGTGCTTATATGTCATAAAGTTAACTTAATATTTACTACAGTTTTGATTTTAGACAAAAATTTCCCGTTAAAGTCTAACACGAACATTAGAAACGTATTTAATAATATACGTGTAGTAAAACTGAAAGGTTACGCGTGCTTACCCTTGATTTTTATTTCGATAATTAACGCAATTGAATGTTTTTTCGTAATTAATAGATCTGATGGTAATTTTTATGTTCGACGATGAATAAAGCTCGGTGCATTTTATATACCGCGATTGCATGCAACATTTCAATGTTAAAATAGTACTACGTGTAATGGCACGAATTACCTCCAATTATGGCACTAAGTTGGCTATTATCGATTTGAAAAGGTAGGTAGTAAAGTGCGTGCCTTGACAGACGGGAAACGGGCGAAACTCTACCCTGTCATTGTTAGGAAATTAGGTTCCCTTCCGAAAATGAGCTTTTTTTTTTAAGTTACCCAGTCCGACCTACACCAGATAGCCTGATGTCGAGAGAAAATTACTTTTATTGTCACGCGTTAATTAACGTTTTGCTTAAAATGAACGAGGACAAGTTGCTTACTTAAGGGTAACGTTAATGTAATGGGTAACAAGACTGCAATCAAGGTCAGTTTGTAACTAGGCTTGTTATCTTCTGTAGTCAATTTACGGAAAAGCACACAATTTTACACAACAGCGAACTCAATTAAGTCAAGTACGCTTTAGATGATTAATGCTAAAACAATTAACGCAATTCTTATAAATTTTAGCGAACTACTTAACCATCTACCGTTTTAATTAAAATATTCAATTATAGTAATTTCAGAACTTAAATTCAAATGGGATTTTCAAAATTCAGGATTCTGCACTCTATTCTTGTTATTCAGACGCGCCAATAAGCTGTGTTCGAGGCGAGAAAATTACTAGTCCAATTAGAAGATGTGAAAAAGTGACTAATTTTGTTAACATTTTTCACACCTACTGGGTTTATTATGTTTAGATTTTTGTAGGAAGATTACACCAAAAACTTTATACTTAGCTACAAATATAAATATGTACAAACAATTCCATAACAATATGCCACATAAGAGGATTAAGCTTAACATAAAGGTAAGTAATTATCAACTTATTTCATGTTCATAGTCAGTGCCGAAAGCAATACTTTTTGAGTTTTAAAAATTAATAAGTTCATTATTGATGCATATTAAGCGCTGCGACACTTGCACTATTGCCACAAAAAGGGAGACTCGGGACAATAGCTTTCAGAAATTTTGAGGTAGTCTCTATTTTATTCTTTATTTACATAGATTATTGTCATTATGTCGATTTATATTTAGAAATGGCTGTCGAAGTATAGGTAGAACCATAAAAAACATAAGTGTGAGTGGTCCGTAGAAACTTATAAAAAGGAACATTTCTAGTATAGAACTAAAACTGAAGAGGGCTCCCATGTCCATATCATGATTTTAAAAAAGCTTTCTAGATGGCAAGGGGTTTATTAATGATTATGTTTACCGTAAAAACCTAGGAAAAAGTTCTTTAGTGAATTTTAGATCTAACAAGTTACAATATTAGAATTCTTTGATAATGTTAATCCAAACTAAAAATTTACAATGTATTTAATTGTTTAATTGTTTTAATTTGTTTATTCCGTATTATCATTCTTTAGTACCACCGCGCATAAAACGTGTACCAGTAGGTATTAGCGATATTAAAGAAAAAGAATTTGAAAGGGAAGATGCAAGAACATGGAAAGTAAAATTTTTCCTAACCTATTGAAAAAAAAATCATTACAACATTATGAGAAGAGACATGTACTTTAGGATTTGATGATAAGAGATAAGAGCCGAGAAGCCGAATGGCTTCAAAGAAAACACCTCAACAAAATAGAAGAATCAAGCGATTCAGAATTAATGAGCTTGGCGAAACAAACAAAATGGCTTCCAGAAGTGAACCTGTTAAATATTACTTACGTACTGAAGAAATTGGTTCCTTTATTGAAGCGTCGCTATTAGATCCGACACATCTAATAGCGACGCTTCAAGAAAATACGAATGATAAATATTTTTATATCGATTTATGAAAGACGCCAGCGGAAGAAGGGTAAAAAAGAGAAGGTGTTCCAAAATTAATCTTTAATTGTTCCTTTAATTATTGCATCGGAATTTTTCGTTTTCTTTCAATTTCCAAAGAGAAAGTCGCTTTGCGTTCCAAAATTTTTTATTGTTACAAATTGTTCACTCACACATTAGATAGGAATTTTCCGAATTGCTGATTATGGGGGTGCCAACTTTTTGTAAATGAGTTTCGAGATGATTTTCGAAGATCAAAGGAAAATTTAAATGACATCGTCGGCACCCTCCTAGTAACTTTTCGATTTCTTCAACGTGTGCAGATGATTTAAATTGCATATTCAGAAAAAAAAAGTTAGTTATGAAGCTTCTCCGTTGCGAGTGAAAGGAAAAAACCTCACTTGCGTCACCAGGGCACGAGGAATGTGGGCATTGTTAAGGAGTTAAAACTGCATAGCCACACAAAGAATATAAAGGTCTTAGTTTGATACTGTTAAAACAGTTGTTTGTTCTGCGAAGGTTTCATTCCTGTTGGAAGTAAGTCGCTACTGGAAGCCCTTTGCTGTTCTTTGGAACGAAGTTGTGATAGAGATAATACCGACATTATAAGCTTTTATACTTTTTTGAAGAAAAACATTATTATTTGGATGTATGCAAATGAAACTACTTTTAACTTTTTTTAATCCGGACATAACTTTATGGAACAGAGGCCGTGCAGAGGGCACAATAATGTAGAACCGATGTTAAGATAATCAATTGTTTGTTGTACAAAATGTTTACGAAAAGAAACCAGTCGTCTCTTAAGTGTCCCTCAACAAAATCAAAAAACGAATTACTGTTAGAAAGGTTTAGCAGAATAATCAAAATATTATTGTCAATTTATATTATTTTTCACACCAGTGAAGTTGGCGCATAAAATTTGGGTGTATTTGTTATACAATTACTACTTAAATCAATAAACACACAACCTCACTTTTAACCAGTAGAGTTTTGGTTAAAGGGGAGGTTGTGTGTTTATTTTATTGATTTAAGCTGAAGAACCCCCTTTTTTGAGATCCGAACCGTCATCACAATGTCTATACATACAACCGCATTGGCGGCTTTTATAAGTTTCCTAAATTTATTTGTTATACATATACAGTGCGGTCCAAAGGTATGGAATAAATTCATTTTTAGCGTTATTATGTAATTTTGGGAAAAAACCTGAAACACGTCGATTTCTATTTATAATTTACCATTTTCTCATATGAAAGTCTTACCACCCTCTTGCACCCCCTCGGAGGTATGAGCAACCCTTAAAAAAATTTAAATACGAACGGGTGGCTTGTGGCACCTTGTTTGAAAGGAATTTTAACTCTCTATTCAGAAATATAAAAATTTTTAAACTTGGTACACTCGTAACTCAGAAATTGAATTTGAAAAAGAAATAGTTCACAAACCTCCGTTTGAGTATTACCACATCCAATCATAATTAAAATGTCTATTCTCTGTGTTTCTGTTAACTGAGCCATGATTTATTTACTGATATGCACACACAAATAAAATTTGGCAATACACAAGTGTCTGTCAGAAATAACTACAAATATGAAGTAGTCTACTATGTAGTTATAGATTTTTTGTTATTTTTTGTTAAACGCTTTTTTCCTCAACAGAATCAGAACAAATAAGAAAATACCTGATTATTATTTCAAATTAAACAGATAATTTTATGATCGCCTTTTAGTTATTTTTCAAGAACTGACTGGTGGTCACTGGTCACTTTGAACACTTATTCTAAAAATACACTATTTCTTTTTCAAAATTCAATTTCCGAGTTACGAGCGTACCAAATTTAAAAATTTTTATATTGCTGAATAGAGATTTAAAATCCCTTTCAAACAATTTGCCACAAGCCACCCGTTCGTATTTAAATTTTTTTAAGGGTTGCTCATACCTCCGAGGGGGTGCAAGAGGGTGGTAAGACATTCATACGAGAAAATGGTAAATTATAAATAGAAATCGACGTGTTTCAGGTTTTTTCCCAAAAGTACATAATAACGCTAAAAATGAATTTATTCCATACCTTTGGACCGCACTGTATGTACCAATCTTACGACAAAGTTCGGTATATGGCTTATTTCAAGAGATATCAAAAAATGTTGTTAAGAAAAATAATAGATGTTTTTAAGGACCACATTTCTAAACTATGTTGAACTATACAGGGTGTTGCATAACTCCGTTACAAACCTAATATATGATTTTTTAAATGAGAACCCCTGCATATTATGCCAAATTCGGATTGCCCACATTTTTTCGAATCTTTTGATATAAGGTTTTGCTACGTTATACAGAGTCCTTTAAAAGTTATGGACACGTTTATGTTAAAATCGTAGCTAAATCAACGCCCTCTAGCTTACTGTATGTTACAGAAAAAGACAATTTCTTGGCTAATCGAGTTTCGTAATATGATGTAATATCTCCTCATTCGATTACATTTCAATTATTTTTTCTCTTTGTGTATAGGGTGGATCGAAACTCGGACCTTTCATTTTCTTTCTTCTTTTAAATGGAACACCCTGTATTTAATTGCATAAATAGAATCTTTGATTAGTAGCTTTAATTTTTGTTAAAGTTTATAAAAACAAAGTTATTTTGTAATATTTATTGTAAATTATAATTATTAATCTATTATGTTAAAGCAAGCGTTGAATTTAACAAAAAATCTAAACAATAAATACTGATATGATTTAAAGTAGAGAAACTAATTATTTACACTAAATAAAACAAGACATCTAAAATACAATCCTAACCGTAATATTAAACTAAATGTTACAAAAGAACCATGTTTTTGGTAGTGTCTTGTTTTATTTAGTATAAATAATTAGTTTCTCTACTTTAAATCATATCAGTATTTATTATTTATGGTTTTTTGTTAAATTCAACGCTTGCTTTAACATAATAGATTAATAATTATAATTTACAATAAATATTACAAAATAACTTTTTATAAACTTTGGGAGTTATGCAACACCCTGTATAGTTCAACATAATTTAGAAATATGGTCCTTAAAGACATCTATTATTTTTCTTAACATTTTTTGATATCTCTTGAAATAAGCCATATCGGTGCCGAACTTTGTCGTAAGATTGATACACCCTGTATATGGCTAATAACAATTAAATTTATATATTTTTAACTTTAGTTCTGTTCTGTTAAAATAACAATGTTACAATTTTTTATTTACATTATATTATTGTATTTAGCATCCAATGTGAAAATGAGTAAAAATTTGGTTGTAATCATCAAACAACACTATTTTTTTTATATTAACAAGGGCTATTTATTTCTCAATTGTTTCTGGATATCAATGGTATCACCACACTTGCCGTTTCACACAACACCACCAGTTGATGATTGAATTATGTAAAAATACTCTTTACACTGTCTGTATTGGTTAAGCATTTTCTACTAAAAATGGTTCTTCGTGCATGAACATTGGATAACAAAAACATAAATAATGTAATACGACAAACAATTTGTTAGGTACTAGAAACGATTTTAAAAAAAAAAGGTTACACATATAATTTACATGCTCTGCCGATCATATAAAGCAGATACATCTTATGAACTGAATGCAGAATACTTTAAAATACTTTATCGGTTCAACGATTATCTCAAAAGTTTTATAACTTCGAAGTCCCACTTGTGGATCGGCAGAAAGGATTCTACAATTCATAAGAATTATCTTTAGAGCGTGGAAAAAGGAACGAACATCCCGATTCGTTTGAGTTTTTTAGTAATAAATGCCCGACTACCTATTTTTTTAAATGGAGTTTTTAAATGCAAATGGAATTGAATTATTCAGCAGTGAAAATATTCATAATATACCTTTTTAAGTTGTGTACTGTTTCATAATTTAATAAAGTTGCTCGAATGATTCGATTTGATGCAATAAAATAGCGCGTTCGCGTTGTAAGTAATGCAGACGGTGCAGAATTTCCATTTTCGAAATGAAACCGATTTGTTTATACTGCACATTTGCGCTTGTTTTTCATTTGAATTTCCATCTCATTTATTGTGCGCTTGTTGAGTATACGTGGATTGATATAGAAACTAAATGTAATCGAATTACACGTTGGTATATTAACGAGTTTTTATATTGATTTCATTAAATACCTATATGTTGTTTATATAAAGACAACTTCATGAGAGCTAGCTGTGAGTAACGAAAAAAAATGTATTTAGATAGAAAAAATTTCGATACATCACAAACCATTGTTGATGCTTTTGCCGACTACTTTTTATTGTGCACCGTGCAAAACTAATGCATTGAAGTATGTATCTGTTATGTGTGACAATTTTAATTTAATATCACCACAAGCAGATATTTCTCACGATAACATAACTTACATATTAAGTAAAATTAATTAAATTAAATTAATTACCCATGCGGTCCTGTACTATTTTATTTATTATAGTCATAGAGCATAAAGTAATATGTATGTTATTATTTACTTACTGATAAGCTTAAGGAATATTATTATTTTGTTATTCTAAGATTCTCCTGTATAATTCGTAAACTGTTTGGTAGGATAATAAACTAAATAAATAAATAGCATGTTTTTTTGTTGCTTTAATTTTTATAAATACAGTATACTTTTTGCCAAATTGTCGTACCTAGTCGATAACTTATGCCATAGAAGCGGAAACTTAATAAAACTATTCGTGTAAACCACATAAACGACATTACTTTAATTTGAATCATGGCAGAGCAATTGCTTAATAACATTTTTGTTATCTCTTAAAGGGAGCTTTATGCATTATTTCATTTGTCATAATAATTATCTGTCGTTTCTCTACAACATAAATGATTACCTCAAAAGTCAGTTTAAACAATCGATATATTTTATAACGTGTAAAGCATTTAATCGTGTAACATTTCTCCTAATAACCGCAGGAAATTTAGCAGATATTTTCCAGTTGGTAAATAAAGTTTAAACATAATAGCGTTACGACCGTTTTACGTAACAGCCAAAAAAAGGAAGAAAATAAATTGGTCGCCAACGGCACACAAAACTAACCTACAAATTCCGAATTAAATGAATGAACGAACACATATTGGAACGTTCTAATAAAATGCAGTGTTTGCTAAAGAGGTTTCGGTAAAGTACCTCTAAACTAGGTTATTTTAAATTACTCTTAACCTCTAACTAATTTTTTCCACGTAGAAATTTTTGAGGAATGTTACTTGGAACATTGAAAACTTCAAAAGTATCATTAATCTTACGCGAGATGTCACTTTAGCCAAAAACATACGTGCACATGCATATCGAATTAACTATAGCTACTAAAGAAAAGAAAACTCATTTTTCAACCTGTCCAACT
Source organism: Pyrocoelia pectoralis (assembly GCA_036250285.1). Lineage (NCBI taxonomy): Eukaryota > Metazoa > Arthropoda > Insecta > Coleoptera > Lampyridae > Pyrocoelia > Pyrocoelia pectoralis. The sequence goes on along the minus strand of CM070075.1, from coordinate 81,678,297 downwards.
TATAAGACCAAATATAACAACAAGAAAGCGACGTAAAACTTGAGATAAACGATCACTTAGCTGTCATTATCGTTATTTATACAGTATTTAGAAATTATTGTTTATAGAAGTTTTAACTATCCACAAGCTTTAACACAGGAAAAAAAATGGGTTTAATACATTTGGGGAATTTCTCCAAAGCCACGTAATTTATGTGAGGGTCGTTATAGTTGACGTGTTAATATGTCAGAAGTGAGGGCACATTGTGTCATGATGGTAATTGAATTACCGAGTTTACAATGAACTGCATATGTAAATTGTTTTCTGATTAATGAGCTTCATTCTATCATTGTTGTTTCACCGTAATAATTTATTTCACCTCGACTATTTGATACCATTACTTCTTTTTTTTTTTAATTTCAATACAAATTCAAGTTGAACTACGCAACAATAAAAATTCGTCGATCTAATTTTCGAAAAGGCTACAATAATTATAACAGAATCGCATCGAAATCATGTGCTGCTTCATTGGAAGTAATTTGATATTTCCACACGTTTACAATTAGGTGCGATTAATTAATATCCGCCTCCACATATCCTGCGAACATTAATGATATGGTGGATATTCATTATAATCAAAATATCAGCCAAATTCCCGTTTTTGTGATGGGAAAGGAGAAAATGAATGGTAGGCGTCTATATGGGGTTGATTTATAAAAATCCCATCATAATTTGTACCTTAGTTTGCAAAACATTTTCTTCAAGGGCTACACGGTTAATCTCGAAAATGACATATTATATACATACAAGGTGCCCAAGATAAGGACGAACAGCAGATCTTGAAAACGATAAGAGGTACGATGGCGGTTAAATTAGCTTCAAAACTATAATATGTAATACATCGTTAAATTCGTAATAAAAAATACTATCGAATAAAGGGTGTTTCATTGGTTGCGGCGATATAAAAACATAGAGTTGATGATGGTTTTTCGAAAACGAAACGTCGAATAAAAAATTTGAAAGCGCCATCTAATAGAATTCGAAAAGTGACAATGAATGGTTTTTAAAAATCTTTTAAAATAAACGAAGGAATTACAAAAAAAAACCAAAAATCGCATTTTGTTTTAAATCTCGGAAACGATAAACAATAATGAACTTTTGCAAACTACATGTGAACATGCCCTAAATTATCTACAACTTTTCTCTAATATAACCGCCTTCTCTTACCGTTTTCAAGATCCCCATGCTGTTCATCCTTCTCTTGGGCACGTTGTATACAGTGCTCGCCAAAAAGGCGACACCAAATGGACTTTTATTTTATTTTTTATTTTTTAGAAAAACTTTTTACGGTAATAATTTGTGCTTGTCTGAAAACCTATGTAGCCCCTATCAGATATACCGAGTGATTTTCACTTAGCTAGGAAATGGGGGTTTTTCGAAATTGTCGAAATTCAAAAAGTGCTATTTTTCGTAAAGTAAGCAAGATTTCAATGAGATTTTTTCATCGTCTGTTAGTTTTAGCTTACTCAAGACCAGAAAACATTTTTTTTCTTTAATTTCCGCTAAAACTAAAGTTTTAATTTTTTGGAATATTTTCAAATTTCCACATACCAAGACATGATTTCAAAATTCAATTTGATTTCGTTAAAAACGTTAAAGATTTATAATTGGAAAAAACAATAAAAATTGCTAATTATTCCTTTAGGTTTGTTATTATTTACAGAAAAGTAATATTGTTGCATAATCTTTACGTTTTTGGTGCAACATACTTTATTGGAGAAATGTTTTTCAATGATAATGAATATCTATTTACGCGGCTTCTAAAAACTCTAATTTACCCTTGCTGATGAATAACCATCACAAAAATCGTATTAATGTTCTTTTACAGTTGCATAAATAATATCTTCGTCAATAATGAAAGTTGTAAGTCATTTCAAAATTAAAAAAGGAAAGACTATCTAATTAACGAAAAAGCATTTCTAATAATCTTTGACTAACACAGTGGCGGAACTTCAAAATTTCGGCCCCCACGCAAAATAATATTCGGGTCCCTGAATCTCATCTCCACAATAAAAAAAAAGTTTCTTTTTTAATATATTTATTTATGCATTTTGTAAAATAAAAGGAAAAGCTTATTTTTGCACCGTAAATTCCTTGTGCTTGGTTTCAAAGCTATTTCGAAATAAATCTGTGGAGGAAATGGAAATGTACCTTTATCAGTTTTCCAGCTTGCCATGTTATTATTGAATGGAATACGGAAATTCTTAGTAGTCTATGTAGTCTACGCAGAGCTATTTCCTCACACCAAGAGAAGGCGTGGCTGCGCAAGCTTCTATGCCTCTAAGCATAGTTGGTTGTTTGTGGCAAAAGTAACATGGAATCGTAGATGTGGTTTATTAAGTGTAAGGAGAGAAGTTAGGAAATGTATCTTTTAGACCACCAAAGTCTACAGACAGCGGCCCAGAGTTACATTTAAAAATGCAAGAATAAATATTATAATATATAGATGTACCCCTCTATGAAAAGGGAGTTATCAAATAAAAAGTAAACCTCATAAAGCTAAGTTAAAAATGATGTAAATAAAGAAATACGTTTTTCTATAAACGACAAAAAATGACAAGGTTTGCGCATTAATAACAATACGCGAAGTGACCTTTTCTTTCACTTTTCTGCGTTACCATGACACCGTGCGCGAAGTACTTACTTCGCGCACTGCATGTAAACTATATGAAACTTTTGTATTTTAACGTTAAAATAATTCTTCACGTTTGTAGAAAAAATTTTGTTTGCAACTCGTGCGCGAAATACTTTGGTGATCTCGATTATTTTTTTCACTCGGCTGCGCCTCGTTAAAAAAATCAGTTCTCGATCACCAAACTGGCATTTCGCGCACTAGATACAAAAATAACTATTATTAGCCGTAACTCCGTAACTGAACATTTGCGGATCTATATTTGGATGAACTTTTTTCTTTAGTTTTACTTGTAGAATAACATACTCAAATATTTGCATATCTTCGTAAATCACCCTGTGTATGAATAACGAAAAATTCTTCCAAAAGTTCGAACAAAAACAGTGGAGAGTACTGAGTAGGTATTATAATAAGTAAAAGTATGACACGGGTGTCGCATTTCACAGATGCTGTTAATTTAAAGGGTGTTACAATAAGACGGATCCATGTCAGTGCCGTACAAAATTGAAGATTTCTTTAATGAAACATGTTATTTGATCCATTACAATTTGAATGTGAAAGATAATGTCCGCCAAATGTTTTTCATGGCTACGGCGACACACGTTGATTCGCTTATCGAAATTTTTTACATCTCGCCATAATTGCTCCTCAATCTCATCAATGTGCCGTGAAATCTCGTTTTTTAGTTGGTGGTTGACTTGTTGGCATTAGACTCTACCCTTCAGATGGCCCCAAAAATATAAGTCTAAACGGTGTCATATAGCAAGATCTCGGTGGCCAATTGACTTTGCTGTTTCGGGAGACTATGCGCCTGGAAAAATTCTCATGCAGTGGGACCATTGTGGCGTGGACTGTGTGGTATGTGGCGCCATCTTGTTGACAACAATAATCATCCATTATTGGACACACAAGTTGTTTAACATTGCGCGAATTCCCAGCATCATTTGCAAAGAAAAATGGTCCAATGATTCCTCCATCACAAAAAGCATACCACACAGTGACTTTTTGTGGATGCATTGGTGTTTCGAGAGTTCCCCTTGGATTTTCATCAGCCCATATTCTGTAATTCTGCTTGTTGACGTAGCTATTGAGATGGAAATGGGCTTGGTCGCTGAAGAAGATTTTGGCCTTTGTTCGTGTATCCAATGGCACTTGAAATGGTCCGTCGTTTTAAGTTCTTGCGTTAATTGAATTGTGAATTGTGAAGATTGTGATTGGGCTTATTTGTGTTCCTTTTAAATTCCGAATCCTAATAAACTTTTCATTAATACACAAATAAGACTCGATTTTTAAGTAAATCGTATCGAGATTCATTTGTTAAATCGAAAAGAAACCCACCCTGTAAAGATGGGAATATAATACCACAGAATACGTTTGTTGTAGAATAGCACTAACTAAACGGTGTCGATCTAATGTAGCTGAATAGCATTTGAATAGATATAACCACCAATTATTATTACAATAAAATTGATGTAACGTACATTGTTTCAATCCACAGAAGATTGAGTTACATAAGCTATAGAATACGTTTAAAGTTAATGCAAAATCGATTGTTTCGGATTGAATATATGAATAAGAGGATAGTTTCGGGAGGGTTTAATAATCCGAAATCGGGTAATGTAATCCTCTAACCTAAATCCGCGTATTCCCTTAACTATAAAATACAATTTTATATCGAATGATTAAGTGAAAGATTTAATGGACTGAACAAATTTTGGTTTGGTTACAATTCAAATAAAGTAACCATATTATTAAATATATTGATTTTCGTTAGTATAATAAATAGGCCCTTATTAAGTTCACGTCGGTAGTCGGTACCGTTTCTTACGGATGAATTATTAAAATAATAATCAGTATTCGATTACGAACGTTACACATGCATGGCATTACACATTACATTATGGTCCTTTGTAATAAGATGACTGAACTGAATGTGGTTAAGAGGTTATTTCTGTTGATTGTAGTCAGTAAGATAATCGTAACGATTGTCAATATTGGTTCACTCGAAATTGAATTTGGATGTAAAATTATCTCGAGTTTGCTTTGTATTTAGACTGTGTATAGTAGAAAAGGAGAATTGTTCTACTATTGTGTATAGGAATTATCCGAACTAAAAAGGATAGGAAAATTCTTAAAAACTGAAGTGAAATACGTCCTTTACAGTGAAATCTGCTCTTCCTTTTAGTTGAAATACCGTTCATTTCCTACTAAAATCAGCACTGCTTTGAAAGCGGACATGCCCTAAGCAGTTTTACTGTTAAAATGGACATATCCGTTTGTTTGAACCAATCACATTTAGTGACTTAATGTCACATGATCAAACGACTTGAAATGTGTAAAATAAATACCTTCTGATTCTGAAATATACAACTAATCTGTGCGGTTATTATTTCTCAGGATGAAAATTAACCTAACTAAACGAAACCCTCATAGAGGAAGTGACACGTAAATGTAGAAGGGGGAAGTAAATATAACTGGAAAGGATTAAAAGTTAAACAAGAAAGGGAGAAACATTTATTTGTGTGTAGCTAAATATATAATATAGACATCTTAGCCGAGTGGTTCGAAACTCACAATAAGGAGGTAGAATAGGTAAATTCAAATAATAAGACATAAAGCCTCCCTTTATATAGTTTAATAAACAATTTCGTTTCGTTGGGAAATATGACGAAGAGATAAAGTAATTTTTATTTCAAGCACCTGCCTGAACCTGACACATGAGCCAATGCAAAGCTTACAAAGTAAAATTTGACGGTAAATAAAGGAATACCAGAGTTTTTATCAATCGAAAAAACAAACTGGGAACATTACATCTTTGGGATTGTGGCGATCATGGAAAATTAACAAAATATGAAGTGAAAAATTATGAGGTAAAATTATTAATATGGTACATGTTATGAAACCTTACTGGCTCCATTATCAAGGAGGAATGAGAATGATTTTAAAGCTAGGAGCCTTTCAAAAACATCAGGAATACAATGGAGGCCTGATGGGCCGCTGACTAACACAGATTAAAAAGATTAAACATTAAGCATAATTATTACAACCACCATCACATTAAATGACAAACAAGATAAGACTTTAAGTAATATTACTATAGTTGGCACTTAAGAATTACAAAATTTAACATTAGCTTTGAATGAAAAGTAAGCAACTAAAATTATATGTATACAGAGTGAACCACAAAATAATATGAAAAATGAGAAAACTATCGAATGAAACTGAGACTAATATAATCATTATGAAAATCCGGCGTGATTTCATTTAACAATTTAGGTTTATTTTTCTGTTTAGCAATTTCGTAAATTTCAAGATTATATTCTAGAACTAGATTAAAGATGACATATTAGTGATTGTTTACGAACTGTAGTTATTGTATATAAAAAATTGATGTACCTTAATAAATATAGACGTCCTGATGAAGTCAACACAACAAAGTTCTCAAAAAAAAGAATGCCTTGGATAACTTATAATATTAAAATTCTCATGGAGCAAAGAAATAAAGCTAAACGCAACGAGTAAACAGCGATGGATTTACTCAGTGCTCGAAATGGAGTTATTCACGAACCGGAACGTAAACTTTTCGTATTCAGATTTCACCATATACAGGATGGGCTATCTACATGTGACCCATGTGATTCTTAAATAATTTTTTTTAGGAAGACAATTTTTTTTGCCTAGGCATTTATTTTGATCCAAGGAGATAAATATCAATTATGTTTAAAATATTATTTGGCTAGATAAGTGCTCGCCTTTTTTCCTGATGACAAAATGAGCTCATTTTTCAGCATTTTCCATCACTTTCTCGAGCGTAGCTCTCGGTGTCGCCGCTGTTTCACGTTCGATGTTTGCTTTAAGATGAGCCAAAGTCCCTGGCTTGTTGATGTACTTGTACACTTTGGATTTCAAAAATCCCCACAAATAGAAGTCAGACGGCGTCAGATCCGGTGAACGCGGTGGCCAGTCAAAATCGCCATTTTTGGAAATCAAGCGATCAGAGAATAATTACCTCAATAAACCCATCGTGGCGGTTGCAGTATGGCATGGCACGCCATCCTGTTGGAACCAGAAGTTACACATTCGCTTTCTACGCACAATTGGCATAAAAAAATCGGTTATCATGGCTCGATCAAGTTTAGGGTACATTGTTCTTTATCGAAGTTTTTGGTTTTTTTATCTGTTTGGTTTAGTAATAGGAAATCTCTCATTTGTTTATTAAAATCTTAAGAACATGGTTTCAGTGGTAGAACAAGTAGTACTTGAACTGCACCATGTAGTTTCCTATGATCCGTTTTGTGCATTTTATAATCAAAGTATGTTTTGTATATCGCTAGACTCAGGAAATAAAGACCATTATTATTTTTATTATTATTATTATGGATAGATGATGGCATGTTGTGCCCATAACTACCAGGTTGATGATTACATGACAGTGGACGAAATTTTGGTCGGATTTAGAGGGAACTGCAGAATAATCCAGCAAAACTGTGAGACTGTTTACATCTCTAATTTAGAAATATTCGCAGGGAAGCAACCACTTGGGCAATGTCGACATTAGCTAACGTAACCAAACCGATAGTTACTTCAATCTTCAGCACCATCAGAAACGTTACGACGGATAACTATTTTAGATCTATAAATTTGGCAAAATACCTTTTGAGAAACGACAAGACAATAATTATAAAAACAATAAAAAAATTCCACCAAAACTCAAACGTAAAAGAACGCCCACTTCATAGCAGTATGTTTGCGTACGCAGGAAACGGTTACTTGGTGTATTACGTTTATAAAAAAAAGTTAATATGACGACGGTTATCACCTTTTATAGTTTATTATTATTAACTAAGGGCTATATGGACCTATGAAGACATTTTCCCATGCTAAATATTGGTAGGATAAATAGCTATATAATCTACCAATGTAATAACTGCGAAAATGTGAAGAAGACGGTTTCTGTAACGGTTAGCACTTTCGCACAAATTTTCCTTGGCAATTGCAACTTCCATTGCAAGCATAACTGGAATTCAACTACCGGAACCAGAGGAGAGTCAAGCTAGTTTCTTCTGTTTATGTCTTCGTAGAAAAAAACAAGAAAACAAAGAAACTATGCAATGCTTGTCCTAGAGTATACAATTTTACCCGCATAGGTAATCTGCCTTGACCATTCAGAAAGTTTTGATGAATCTCGAATATAAATTCGAAAGATTGCAACAAAATTTCCCATGTTTTGTTTTTGTTTTTCATAAAATATCATATAGAATTTAATTGCGTTACTGTACATCTACATCCTAAGGCAAAAAGAAGGATTTCTTAATAATAATAATAATAATGCATGGCAAAAATTGTTGAAGTACGTTTGTTTTCTGTTCTAGGACGGAAACTTTTCAATTCATTTTTATAGAAACAGAACTGTGCAATTTTGTCGTGTTCAGATTAAATTCAAAATTTAAATTTTTCATTCTAACTTTTGTGCACAAACATACAATGAATTTCTTGCTATAAACCGAATAGTGTGAAATTCAAAATAATTTAGAAGCGCGGCACATATGAAGATAGTGCAAACAATAATAAACTGAATGTCGAAAACGTAAGTCACGCGAGAAAGCTTTGGACGAAAAGATCAAACTACGGTAATTGAAGTAAGAATAAAAACGTTTCACCCACCCAAAGTAATAGTAATTTTAAGTTCTGAGACGAATTATTATCAACTAGCAGATTGTTACGAAAATCAAACAAAAATATTTCCAGTAATCCTTTTACAAAATACGAGATAATGAGGTAAAAAGGATTAAGAGAACCTAAAACTACTAAATTAAAATTTTAATTGTGTTTTGTTTATGGCAAACGCGAACATGTAATAGATTAGGTAAAGGTGTAATTAGACTCACCGTTTCGAAAAAATTTATTCCCTTACAATATTACGTTTTGTTAATGATATCCAAAGTCTTAAAACGGGGGTAGGATGCGAAATAAAATAAATAAAGACGAATTTAATTAAATTGGATGAACGAATAGAGAAAAGCTTCCTTTAGATTAGAATGAACTTAATGTATATTATAGTAATTAGGACGCTTTTCAGAAGTAACTCACATTCTTCCTAATAAAATGGTTTTGTCTTGTTATGTGTATTCAGTTTGGCGCATAATATACATAAAGCGGATCAAAAATAACAACCGATAACAGATGATTTATGTTCGTCTCTATAAGCGGATATCAGAGAAAATTAACTCGATGCTAATGGTTTGCTTTTGATGGATCTTTTGCGGTTATTACTTAAAACCAAGTATGCGAGGAAATTTGAAAAGAAAAACTGATTGAATTTAAATTTCATTTAAAAATACTTAGAGGGAGTGAGGTACGTGCTGAATTTGTGTAGTAAGATACGGTAGGCAGATGAATTTCCAATTTGCTTCACATAATACTTGAGAGCTCTAAGTCGGTAACAAACAACAACATTATAACAAGGTGTGATAATATAGTTTGAAACTTTAAATAAATGTAAAGACATGTTTCAATTTGGGTATTTGAGGTAACTTTATAAACAAATTATGGAGTTGAGATTTACAGTTATGAAACTTCAAATCTGATCAGTGAAGATGTACAAAATAGTTTGCTCTTGATAAAGATGTACTTAATATGTAGAATAAAATCTTTACAACATCCGGAATCTAAAGTGATAGCTGAACATCTCCCTAAACTTATAAAATTAGTCATTTAGATTTAAACGAAATTACAACAGAGACAATGCGTAAAACGTTAAAATCTGAATTTTCAAAGATCTTCTGTACGGGAATCTCACGGTGAGGCTGTGAGAGTATTGCGAAGAAATGCTCTCCTTGTCTGAGTTTTCTAATAGATTCTTCTCGTACAATTCTTAAAATACCATTTAAAACAGTTTTTGCGAAGGAATTGTTACGACAGATTTGATTTAGTTCAATACCCATTTGTCCCAGTTTAATATTACATACATATTATGTTAATAAAGAGTTATAAAATATAAAGATCGAGCTCTGCTTACGTTAATATACGAGGGTAATCCACAAACGAACCTCCGCTTTGAAATAAAAATTAAACCAACTTTTCAACATAATCTCCAAACAAATTTAAGCATTTGACAGTTTTTGAAATTCCCTCTGCCGCCTGCGAACGTAACCAACCTGTCACGGCATTTTGAAGCTCTTCGTCATTGGCAAAACGCTGAGATACAAGCCACCACTTCATGTATGGGAACAGGTGGGAGTTAAGTCCGGGCTGTAAAGGGGATGATAAAAAACGTCCCATTTGAACTTGGTCAAAAGTTTAGTTGTTGTTCTTTGAGCTGTGTGAGGGTGAGCATTTTAATGTTTCACAATACAGTGCAGAAGCGATTTTCGTACCACGCTCCATAAAAACAACGAGCAAGATGCCCTTCGCATCTCAAAACAGCGTAACGATAATTTTCCTCGCAAAGAAGGGGCTTTCTTTGGCTTTGGAGAATCTGTATGACCCCATTGCATTGACTGTTGTTTTGTCTCCACATTCACATAAGCTACCCAAGCCTCATCTCCAGTAATGATATTCTTCAAAAATTCTTCTCCTTCACCGTCGTACCGAGAAAGAAAGTCTATGACAGAACTCATTCTTTTGATTTTGTGGTGGTGATGAGAAGACTCCTAGAAATTTCCGGGAAATGATCGGAAAGTTCCGATATTGTGAAGCGACGGCCTACACGAATTGTTTCATTCACTCTCTTCAGTAAGTCATCACCGACAAGAGATGGCCTACCGCACGTGGTTTCATCGTGGACGTTAGTTGTTCCATTAAAAAAAAACGTACCCATTGACGGACTATACTGTCACTCATAATGTTTGGGCCAAACACCGCACACAATTCACGATGAATTTCAGCTGCTGAGTGATTTTTCGCACAAAGAAATCTTATTGCGCTACGCACTTCACACTTGGTGGGATTTTCTACTACGGTACTCATGTTTTCAGCTTAGAATTTGAGAACGCGTGACGATACTCGTCCTTGCACAGCTCGCAACATAAAGAATCACTGTCACTGCGCACACTGATGTTGAAATGGTGGTACCACTCCCACTACTTATCGCGCTGCACATAAATGGAAGTTAGATTGTGGATTACCCTCGTACATGCCCTTTTTTTGTAGGATAGTATTAATGGTAAACACAAAGTATTGAAACTACTCATGGGTACCTGTTCCCTATATCCCCTATGTCCCTCACACGTTTAAAATTTAAATTTTGAAAAGGCTTACTTCTATCAAGTACTGTACAAAGTTAAATACTAAACTATTTCCTCTTGGGGGCTCAAAGATAGACGATACTCTTAATAGATTCAAAATACAAAGGTATTATGTTATTTCTACTTTTGTCATAACATCTAATATATAAAATGAAACTGAAAGATGGAAAAGTAGTTATAATACCTTTATCTTTGCTTCTAATCGTGACCAACCGTTAAAGAAACTTCATATGAATAATAGAGCAATAAACGAAATAAGAATAACCCTCCTGATCCGCCCAAATAAAACCAAATATCTAGTTAAAAAGAAGAGAGATACAACATGGAGTACGTTGCGAATGCAATGAGAAACAGTGTCTGACAAATATTTGGAACCATGCGGAGTCCATTGCTCATTATTTTAGTCACAAAGTTGAAAATATGTTAGGTTCCCTATCAGAATATTTTTATTACCTAATGTGAATTTTTATATTTTCACATTTGTGCTTTTCCTTGAATGAATTATGAAAATTATATTCCCTGAACAACAGGGTGTTCCCAATTTCGAGGAAAATATCTCTTAATGGTTTCAAATTGAGATGTTATTTCTGAACCACATTTTTTTTAATCTTATGAATGTAGCTTAAACAGAACATAGATTTAAAAAAAGAAATATAAAGGTTGTAAAAACTACAAACTTTTAATAGAACGTAACCTTCTGGTGTTAGTTCATTTAATTTAGTAAAACCTCCCGGAAATTTCGTCAACAATATGTTGTATAAATTTCTTATTATTACACTTATTACACAATGGATTTTGCACTACACCCCATTAAATAACATAAAATTACATCGCCAATGGGCCATGACCATACGATTTAATTTACACCAAATCATCCTAGAGTGGTGGAATCCAGGAAGGATCCATAACCAAACCTATGTTAAAGACCTTTTCGTTTGTCCAAAATAGTTTCCACTCATTTTCTAATCAAAAATGTTGTATTTCCGCAATTGTTTTCCAAAAGGGTTTTCTATTACTGCCATTTGGTATATCGTTCCAAATTCTTTAATTGATAGATATTTATTCCATAATATCTGAACTGCTTGTTTTCTACGTAAATGAACCACTGAAAAATACGTTAAAAGGGCAGAATTTTAAAGGAATGCAAAAATGAGAGCTATGTTTAACTTCCAGAATTTTGTATCAGCACAGTACTTAACACGGTTAGTAAGATGGGAGGTAAGTGTTCTACTGTTTTCGGCAGTTTTTTTAAATGATGTAGTGGAACGAATGGATTCAATCAGTGAATTCTATGGAAGCCGGAATAGTGGTTAAATAACTAAAGTTCAATCTGTGGTATTTATCTACTTGACTTACGATAACGGTTTTAATTAAACTAATAAAAATAAAACGGTTACGGGTCCTTAACATTTTATATTTTGAGAATCGTCGACAATAACACGTCTAGGTTGCAAATTATGTCCAGGTTAGGAATATCAGCAAAACAATTAATTTCTTTCTTTTGACCATCACTGTTGAATGAATTCTACTTCCCCTCACGCAATCACGTAGGTACATAGTACCGCTGGGAACTGTCAAATATAAAAGGATTTTTGAAAGGATACTCAAAAAAGTGAATTTCAGATGATCACGATTAGGCTTTAATTCAATTTTGAACAAATAATTGCAGTGTTTTCTGTAAATGGGTATAAAGCAGCCAGTAGGTCACATAGACATTCGTTATCCGTTTATGTAAACTTTTTCAACGTGCGTTATGTAATTGTAGCTCAAATACTTAAAGATCTATACACTGTTAGGGGGATTACGAAATCCTAGTATGTATTTCCATTACCTACACAAGTACATATTCAATGTATATAATAAAATAATTTAGCTAAGACCTTATTGTAAATTTAAATTTTTCAATATCAATGCTTGGCTGCCAGAAATATTTCATAAAAGGGTTCTATCACATTTAAATTTAAAATAAGGCAGTTACGAGATGAAGTGTATGTTCAAATTTAATTCAATTATTATTATTGTACATGTACATAGCTTGAGTACCTACGTCTACGTGTAATTTGAGTTCTTTTGATACCCACATGTTCATACAATTTATGGTGTTTAAGATATTTTCACTTAAAAAAAAAAGGGTATGTTTTTACTTGAAAACCGTTGTAGTTATGGCAACAGAGTTTTCACCAGAATATGACTTTCTTTTCTTTCAGTATACTTAAAAAAGTTGAATTGGGTGCGATCTCATCTATGGTCGTTAAAATAACGAAGTTACTAGCAACTTCCTGCATTTCCGGAAGTGCTGCCATTTTGAAAATATTTTACATCGATTCATCTTTCAAAGTAAACTCTAAGTACAAATTATTAAAAATCTACCTATTAAACTTTCCCAGAAACTAAAGCTCCCAAAAAAAACACCCTGTTCAGTATTTTATTGTTCCGTCTACCAAATCTTTTCCTAGGGAATTTCTGTTATAATTACTTAACTGGATCCTTTTCGCTTAAATCAAGCAATAAAAGAGCAATGTCGATAATTTATGGATGGAGATCATAATCCAATCCTACTATTTATATAAATAGGACTATTACCAAGCAAATCTTTATTTCCAATATTCCTATATAATTTCTTAAAATACCTTAAGTACATAACGTTAATATCGTTGTTGTGTCAATTGAAACTCTAAACCGTCCCCATGGATTTACTTTTATTGACGTTGAAATTATTTAAAAATTGATTAAAATTGATTAGGCTTAGGCTACAAGTTTCGATAACGAGCACGTTATCATCATCAGGCCGCTAAAATTAAGTACTGTAGGTCGAGGGTATTCCATCTTAACCAGAAGGAAAAATTTAAAGTTGAAAAAGTGAAGATTCAAAAATCCATGAGGCAAACATTTTATATTTTATAAGGAATAAACTACACGGGGTGAGCTGGAATAGCCCACACCCCATCATTCCGAAGTCATCCAAATAGAAAACCACCCTAAATTGTTTTTGCGCAATTTACTAGACAATGCTAAGGTCATTCGTCTTTTTAGTCTTTTTAGACTCAAAATGTTAGATCTTATTAGAAAAACAAATTATTGTATATTAGTATATTCGGGAACCGCCAGTGGGCGACACTACACATGACAATGTAATATTAGTTTAGTACTAAGTATCTCAACATATTTGCTTGTTAGTTACAGGGCTAGTTGCAAATTAAGCATAATAAAAAAAATACGATTGCAAATTATGGAAAAAATGGGTTTTAGATTATGGAGACAACACAACAGTCACAAGACCAGGATTTTTGTAAATCGAAAATAAACGGTTGCTTTGAAACTGGCACAAAGTCTCTTTGGACTAGATCTTACTCTCATCAATATTTCTGTTTAAAATTATTTTAAAAATAATAAAATCCCATCCTTTTATTTTGGCACCTTAATAATTTATAATTAGAGACAGAACATCAGTTAAATTTTAGATTAACACAAATACTATTAGTTTATGATCATATAATGAATGTGGAGAACATTAAGCAGGCGACAACATCCCAATTATTGCGAAAGCTCTATATTATCATAAAATGATCCCAATGTTTTCATTAAAACAGACCCTCATTAAAGCTCAACTAATTTAAGAATGATATATCTACGAGTTCAGAACAATGTTTGTTGGGTCATTGTTGCAACCAACCCTGTTCCTGTAGCAAATTTTCAATACAATCAGTCCGTAGATGTCACAAGAGATTCTAATATGCAGAATTTTCAAATTGTTCCAAACAAATGGTCTCTTACTCTTAGCCTTGAAATAATTGGACGTAACCGAGAAACTACACAATAATCCACGTTTAATTGAATCTATACATTATCTCATGAAAAAATCAGAGTAACAGAGTAAAAAACCACACAATAGTGCTGTGCCGAAACTGAAAAGGTAAATAAATACACGGTGTACCAGTTGAAACTGACACATTTTAAACGTGATTATTGACTAAACAAAATGAGATAGAAATGTGCGGTTTTCAGCAATGAGTTTCAAATTTCGAAAAGTTTTTTCCCAGTTATACAGGGCGAGGAAAAAAATTGCCTATCTTCAACGAAAACTTACTTGACTTTTTAAATAGAACTCTGTATATTTTTACACTATTCGAAAGCTGAGTTCTTATAATTAATTATTACAAATAAAAAAGATACGCGAATTTTTCTGAGTGCGCGCACTTTCATTAGTTTTAATATATAATTTTGTTATCGATGGAATTCAACAAGAGATGCTAGAAAATCCTTTTTTTCTATTTCCCGACGGTTACAGCTCTTTGCCGCACTGAAAACGATATGGAAAGAAGGTCTGTTTCAGTACTGTTACAGGGATTGTATTTTGTTTTAAGTTTGCAACACTAACTGTCAACCAAACCATTATTATTTTTTGATGACAAGACTGTTTTACTTTACATTACAGTAATTTGGATACTTAAAAACGCTAGTTTATAAATTGGAACAAATGTAAAAACTTTTATAGGTAAATATCTGTTGAATTCAGAAACTAACAATAAATGACTACAACTTGAAATTTTAAATTTTAATTGTCAAATATCAGAATTGCCAACTTAATTTAAAAGAAAATCACAAAAACAATTATTTTATTATCTTTATTTATTAAAAATTTTAGAGCAAATTCATGCGAAATAGAAAAAATAGTATGAAAAACACGTGCCACAATAACTTTTTGCCGCACGAAGACCAGGTTTGCAGACCTCCTTTCAGTCGGTCTGCAAACCTGGTCTTCGTGCGGCAAAAAGTCTCATTGTGATACTTATTTTTCAATATACTATTTTGAACTTAAAGTTAGATTTCAAAAGTGCATATACCAAGAAGGAGGCCATATTTTTGATTTTGATTTTGATTTTGATTTTGATTTTGATTTTGATTTTGATTTTGATTTTGATTTTGATTTTGATTTTGATTTTGATTTTGATTTTGATTTTGATTTTGATTTTGATTTTGATTTTGATTTTGATTTTGATTTTGATGTTTAAATTAGCTATAACTACACATTTTTGAAAGGTTTCGGTAACTTCTACTTATTTACAAATGTACAAATGACATGAAAATAAAAACTTTCAAAAATTGAAAAGCTACTGGCGATATTGAAACTAATGAGAATGCACGCACTCACACAAATTCGTGTATCTTCTTTATTTGTAAAAATTAAACTACACATGTTTGACATTTTCAAAAGCTAAAAAACTCAGCTTTCGAATAGTGTGAAAATATACAGGGGGTGCTATTTAAATATGTCAAGTTGATTTATGCGTCTCACATTTCTACAAAAAACAAAACAAATTCCATGAGGATTAAATTTAAAAGTAAATACACGAAAAGCCCAAAGAATGAATTCATAATTCTGAAGTCTTGTCAACGTCAGCTTAACCCTTAACCACCGTAGTGCGGTCATGGTGACCGCAGCAGGTATTAATTTCTGTAATATCTTTTTCCCACTTTAATATAACCACCCCACCTGCTCGCTACCTTCAATTGAACATATTCTCAGTTTTCTACTAAAATTTGGCGATAGTACTTGTATCGGTTTGCGAAATAATAACGGTTAAAGTTACGGAGCGGTGTCAGTGACCAAGCAGGAGAAATTAGTGACCAAACAAACGAATCTGAAATTGGCAATTTTTTTTATGGAAATAGTTACAAGTGGTCTTCTCAAAGTTTCGTTTCTCGTTCCAGAACCCAGAAGTATAATATTATAACGCAACTTCCGGGGTTGCGTTTTTCGACCAAATCTAGAAGTAATCTTTCTTTCACGTTTTTTGTTATTCATAAATAAATTATGATAAAAATTATATGTTGCTTTTTGTTAGATATTATTTCAGACCCTACTCTATTCTACAAGAGAAGTTCCAGCATGAAAAAAGTATTACTTTTGATAATTAGGGCTCTTAGTAGTGCGCGGTCACTGAGACCGCACTACGGTGACAACGTTACACTTTTCGCACTACGGTGGTTAAGGGTTAAGTAACAAAACAAGAAACAGTAAGACCATTTAAACAAATAAATTGCAGTTATTTTGTACCTATTTTTTATTGAAATTCAATGCTTTTGACTATTTTTTCAAGAAAATTAGTTAGCTAATTGTTTTTATGGGTACTAGATGTAGATACTACCTGAAAATATTTGCAATCAATGCGAAGGGTTTTACGTAGGTATCTATTTTTATCCTTTTATCTTTAGCTAAAGAATGGTTATTTAAAATTTATTTTAACCCTAAGCTTCAAGTTGTAAATTAAATTAAATTAAAAGTATTGCGATATTTTTTAAGTATAGACTATCGGTAACGCAATAGTTTGTACAAGTATCGAGTATCGTCATAAATATTATTGTATTGTACATCTTTTAATTTTTTCTCTTTTCAGTAAGCATATTTTGCATATATTTCGGCATATTTTGCATATATTTCGGCATATTTTCGCTAAAAACAATGCATATATATGCGCATATTTTTAAAAATTTCTTTGCATATTTTCCGGGCTCTAATTATAAGCATAAAAAGCTTGTTCTTTAACGAATCAGAGGGACCACTTGAGTCACCGATATGTCCTATCCTATAAAAAAGGCAAAAACAGGCACACAAACACAGTAAGCATAATTTTAAATGTAAATATTGCTGTAATGCAGCAATTTCGCTGCTTAATGTTTCCTTGAACTAATGATTTATGATAAACAATTTTACAACGAAATTTGACTATTCAGTCACGTATTAAAAGGGTTTTTTCAGTAAAAAGTGAGAAAATAACATTTAAATGGGTTGTACTTACAAATTTGTCACCTTATTAGCGAAATAACTGTAGCATCATAAACGGAGATCAATAATTTAAATTTGTTCATTCCGTAGCTTTCAAACTGCAGTTTTACATGTTTTCCATGGAGACCTAATAGAAATATAAGAACATGATGAATGGTTACAAAACCAAAACTTACCTTCCCTCACTAAGATGTCTAATTAGAGAGAAATGAAAAATACAGAGAAAAAACAACATTTCTATGTATTTTAATACATAACTTGACATTTTAATGAAGTTCATGTTTTTACATAATACTTTTACATGTAATTGATCTCGATTCTTACATTATTATCACAATATATAAACTTAATGAGTTTTAATATAATCACCTGACTTAACTGGAAGTATTCGGCGCAATGAAATTATTAATAATTAAACAATATAGAATACAGAGTGCTTTTCATCGCAAATGAAATAAGGCGAAAGAAATTATCGTTTAAACTTCAATTCAGATTAAAACAGAATATTAATTCAGATGCAAAATTTTAATTAACGACAGTAGGTATTAATAAAATCACTAATTTGTTGCGGAGCCTTTCATGATGATAAAAGAGATATTCAGCAACTTTTTCCTTACCATTATGAGAAACCTTTTTAGTCTTGCTTACTTCCCGTTAACGTTTTAATTAATTTTCTATTATCGTTCGAGTTACAATTATATTTTCAGTTGTGATTTTGAATAATTCCATTTCAGGCTATTGTATTAGGTTACATAATCCAAAATGTGGCATTATGGAAAATAATTCTATAAAATATTGAGAACTCAATTTTTGGTCAGTTTATTGATTGCATAATTTTACCGTTTATTATCGTTTTATGTTGGATTTAAGCTCCACTCAGGATAACATTAAAGTGTCAAAAGAATACATATTTCATTGATCGTTGCCGTTAGTCGAGTGGATGTTAAACTTTTTAAATTGACTGTTATTGGGGAAAATGTTAAACTTTATTTATTGTTATGGGAAAATCTGGATCAATTCTACATACGTAATAATCTCCAACATTTTCACTATACAGAGCGCTAACTAGGGTTTTATTCAGATTTACCTACTTCAGAAATAATTGAATTGGTCAAGTCTCATAAAGTCAAACACTAAAATTTGCATGAAAAATGTTTTAAAAGTATTTCATTGTTAAGGGAGAACACAATGGACGAAAACTAATAAAACAAATTATTAGCTATTAATTGTCAGAAAGGGAAATTAGAGACGAAATTTAACTAATTTATATAACTAGACCCTGCAGTTTCAATAGAAACTTGGGATAACAGAGAATTTGATGTTACTTTAATCGAAAGATTTAATTCGATAATACCTTTTGTGATTAAATTAAGGTTTGTAAACGCTAATCTGACACTAGTTGCTTAGGTATCGATTTGACTTTTCATTTCAAAAAATAGAACGCATTTACGAATAATTTCCGTATGAAAACATTTTTACAACAGATTTATGATATATGTATAGTATGTGTAGCTTAAGCATGTTTGTTCGGATAAAATATTGTGTAAAACAAAATTTTTGTAAAGTGTATCTCTAAAAATGCCATTATTAATATCCCTGCATCGCCATAATTTTCACTTTGTATTGCAAAGTTTCATAAATGTTGTCATTGTAGTGAAATGAAAAAGATTCCCATTATTGTAGATTGGGTTTATTTAAACATCGATTTCATTGAATTAGGTGAAAATCATCAGAAACCAAAGAATTCAAATTAAAGGTATAAATCTGACATCACCAATTTGGTGGCAATGGTCATTTTTCTTGATAAGTAACCTTTACAATTCTGTTTCAATTGTTTGAACAGTATTTGTCATTTGTACCACAAAATACAGGATGGTTACAAAAGGAGAGTAGGAAATCTATCTTCGCGTACATTCTACTTTCCCCCTTGTCAAGACAGCCTCATTTTTTTATTCTTCAAATTTCTTCACAAGCTTAGAAACCCCACAGAACGTGTGGCCGTAAAGCGTCTAAACCAAATTTTTTAACGAAACTCACGTGAGCCTGTATGTGAACCAGGTACAGATACAGTCTAAAGGCGTATAAACAACTTACTAACAGACCCTTTACTTGTGAAATTACTGTTTCAACTAAATATGAAAGTAACTGTAACTGATAGATAATACGGGGTGTCTCAAAAAATATTTGGAAGTAGCGTAATGGTAATTTCAGTTGATAGAATTGTTCAGCTACTTGAAAAATTTCCTGAAACTTCAGCACAGAAAACATTACATGGCATCGTTTTACTTGAGCTACAAAATAACCCTTCGTTTTAGGGTGCAAATTTAATTTGGAAAATAGATGGCGCTCCACCACATTACAGTTTAATAATAAAGGAATGTTTTGACAGGATTTTTGATAAGTGGATGAGAAGACGTTGTACAACTGACTTGCTTTCAAGATCATGTGATACAACAGCATTCGACTATGGAGCGTAGGGAATTTTGGAAAAGCCTACAAAAGCCTAGAAATATGGTACACCTGAAAGTAATCTAATCAAATTTCTCGGCTAAATTGACGACGCCTTAGTGTAGTAGTAAACCCTATACCTACAACAATAGAAAGTTATGTTTTACAAAGTAAAATTACAGAAATTGACTCAGTCTAATCTTATAAAGCTAATACGGATACAAACTAGAGAAAAAATATATGACATAAAAGGTTTTCCTGTAGATATGGAATATCTAATTAGCAATTTATGTCTTCAAATTCGTTTTATTTTAGAAACTAACCAAGGAAATGGGAAATGAATTTCTTGTGTTTCGGAAGGAAATGAATTGACGATGACCTCATGGCTGACTACGTATGAAGAAAATATTTTATATTGATTTATTTTCCGTTGACTGCAATTTACAATTAATATCAAGTTTGGGGAGAATGACGGATCTCTTTTATTAAACCGAATTCATTAATTACTAAACTGTCATTAAAAAAAAATATCAACCGAAATGTTGTGAGAAATGTATGAGCCGTCTCTCAAATTGTTATTTTAACAGCAGCTGCATCTGGTCAATTTAAATGAAAATGAAGGGGAAATTCATGCCAGATATAATATAATTGTTGCAACTAGAGTTGCTACAACGTTAAAGAGATGTTCAATGTATTTATTCCCAACATCCTTCCCCTTCCCACTCTCCTTCCGTTCCAGGAAGGCTAATATGAAAATGAGGTTCAAGTAGTGAGATTACTAAGAATAAAGCGTGCAACTATTAGTACATTGCTGAGAATGGTATTGCACAGCAAAACAGCCTAGGTTCTCAGATCATGAAGTAAATACATTATCATTCACAGCGCTGTACCGATGTTTGCAAAAATTTATTCCTATTAATTTTCTGTTACGCCTTCGTGGAAAGGTTGATTGGAAGCTGTTTTGCATTTTTAATGAGCATAAATGAGACTTTTATTAAAAACTTTTACAGTAAAAGAACGTCGAATTTTGAGATTGTAGGGAAATTGATTTGAAATAAATAACTTGCGTTACAAAATAAATCAAAATTGAAATTAGAACGTGATTGTGACTACCACCTTTTAACTATCAAAAATCTACGGGGCGAAAACTATAATAATACATTTTTTTAAAACGCTTTAATTATTACCTTGTTACTAGAAATAAACGAACAAAGTTGTGAAAAATGGCATAACGCCAATGACGATTTTAAGAATGATCTCAAAAAGTTTCGATATACAAAAAAATGGCACTAAAAATTAAAAAAAGCGTACGAAATACGCTATTTACAATTTGCAAATGAATGAGTACCGGGTGGGCCAAATTGGACACTTTCTTATGGAAAAATCCTTTATCTTAAGAGATAAACATTTCCTAAATTTTGATGTATCACTTGTTATACTTATGTTAAATATTGTTTGCAATATTGCATTTAATACATTGTTGTTTCAAATTAAAAATATTTGGGGATAATTAAAATTTCCAGATAACTAAGACATTGTCGTTTTAAACCATTCTGCCGTTTTTTGTTAACCATGGAAACCTAGATGCGTGCAAGAAAAATATTTTAATGCATAAAAATAATATTTAAGTAACATAAATATAACAAATGATACATCAAAATTTAGAAACTTTACTCTCTTTTCAAAAACCTCAAAATATACAGAGTAGTTCGTATGAAAAAATGTCTCCAAAAATGTAGTTTATGGTTGTACCCAAAAAACCAAACACCCTGTATAAAAACTGTCCATCCCAATGGATTCTACGTAAAAAAGTGCACTAGGAAAGATTTTTCCAAAATCACTTATCTTTAATAATAAATAATAAAGTTATTAGGAGATTATTAAGGATTAAAGAAATCGACTAAATTCGAGAAACGCCCCCTACTGACCAAACGATTAGAGATAGCTGAATTCTGTGTTTACGCCAGTGATTTTCTCATCAAGACACCTAGGTCCATTTTTTTCTATTTCTTAAGATAAGGGATGTTTCCATAAGAAAGTGTCCAATTTCGCCCACCCTGTACAACAAAATTAACGAATACACATGTTCTATTACACGCACCGTCTACACATATTTAACACTGCTTCCCAGAACTGTATTAAAATGAATTTTTTATTGCTATACTGTGTGATTAAACCGTAATTTTCTATTTGTCCGTACTCTCCTTTCTTTGACTATTGTCATGTCAATAAAAAGCACAATGCAATGTTCTAACATGGCGCCCAGAAGTACGCAAACTCTAGAAAGCCAGAAATTTTTTGGGGTTCGTTTTGAAATCCTCTTTAGTTTTTATTACATTTTTGAAAGTTTTGTTCAATTATTAACTATGAATAAAAAATGGGTGGTCTGCGGTTACGTGAACTTGCCCGTATCAACGCAGCTTTTCTCCTATTAGGGTGCAAAATTTTATTTTAACGGGGCAAGACGGCGCCTAATTAATTCTCACGGAAAAATTAGTTTTTAACAAAATGCGCGGGCCCGTGAACTTGGCCGTTTCAACGCAATTTTTGTAATAACTTTTTTCTATAAGGGTGCAAAATTTTATTTTAATTGCGCTTAATACGCACCTAATTAATTCCAAAGGAAAAAAGAGTTTTTAACAAAAGGCGCGATTCCGTCAAATCGGCCGTATCAATGCATCTTTGTAATAACGTTTTTCCTATAAGAGCGGAAAATCTTATTGCAACGGCGCTTAACGGGCGCCTAATTATTGCGCAAAAAGATATAATTTATAAAAAAAATTTACGGCTGCGTGAACTTGGCCGTATGAATGTAATTTTTGTAATAGCCCCTTCCCTATTAGGGTGCAAAACTTTATTACAACGGTGTAAAATGGCTCATAATGAGCGCTTAATTATTGATATGATTTAATTTTGTTATTCCAAAATAACAGGGCTATCTTCACACACCTCCACAAACAGTTGTTTTTAAATCTTCAATATGACCTTCAGAAAACCTAAAATAGTGGCTTTGAGACCCTAAAAGTACGTAATGAAAATTTTATAAATCGAATGTAGAGGCTTTAATATCGGAGACGATATTAAAGCCTCTACATTCGATTTATAACGCAGTTTAAAAAAAAAGAGTCGACTAAAACCACAGTTAATACTCTGGAAGGGTAATACATTGTTGCTTAATAGTTACTTATAATAATTACTTATTTCATGTCGCACTAAATAAATTTCAAAAATAACGTTCATTATACCACAAATTATGTAGATTCTTTAGCTTTCTTTTTCGAGTTTAATACCCAGCTTCTTAAAAATAATATAAAAAATAAATTTGTGTAAAAACCGAATTTCGCATAATACCTGTATTAAAACAAAAGCTTCAGGGAAGGAAAATAAATATGATTAATTTTGATGAATGTTGTTTGGGAATCTAAAGAAAAAGTGTTCCTTAATTGGTTTTGGCACAAATGTAAGCAGGGCATTTCTAACTTGAGCACAATAATGAACATAAAATAGATCCAAACCGTTTTGTCCTAGAAACATATGAGGAACGACAACAATTTGGCAGTTTAATTACATACGTCATGTTGTGATACTTCATTACAAAGTATGGCAATGTCGAGGTTAAATTAAATAAGATCGGTATAATTTCATTTTTAACTTAATGTGTAGAAAAAATGACTAAAAGGGAAAGGTATCAGTTTAACAAGTACGATACGTAATTATCTTCTCATTACTTTGAAAGATTTCCCAAGCGAATCGAGCTTTGAACCAAAGTAATTATAATCAATCAAAGTTTAGGGGGACAAAACCTTTATAAATAGAAAAGCACACTGCATAGTATTACACAAATATCAAAAATTGAAATAATGAAAAGCAGGTGACTACATTATTAATTAGGAAAAAAATTTTTCCTGCATTAATTAATTCACAGTCTAAAAGTCCATTGTCTTGCTTTCATCATTCATACTCTAAATACACAAATTATCTTAGAGAAGATAAAAATAAATAAATTTTTCGTTCGTTGCATAATTTAAAAAGGAGTTTGTGCACTTCATTTTTATTATTTTCACTGTGGCACAAGTAAGAGTTAGTAGCAAAATTCACCCACCACCACCGATTAAAAATAGAAAATAAACTTACTAATTAAACAGCAATCCTTGTCCCGGAACAGTTGCACATTTCACCTAATACATTAATCGGCACAAATAATGTCTACGAATTTAAATTTAAGTTAACTAACCGTCTGCGAAGACCACCGTAATAACACTAGAACGAAAGATGTTTGCGTCAGTAACCCTGATGATAATAGGTATCGTTGACCTGTAACAAATAAACTAGTTAGTGCACTCAACATACTTTTATCAAAAGTTAGATTTGTCATTAGAGAAAGTAAGCGAGTTCTATTATGTTAAAAAGGTATCACACGTAAAAGATAGCGGGTAATGAAGTAATTTGTAGAAGAAATTTGCTAAAACGGGCTATAAAATATAATGAAGAAGTACTTTAGAAAATGATTTTTCTTACGCGAAAGACACGTTAAAGGAAGAGAGAGGTCGTGCCTTAGTTTTTCATTTAATTATGTAGTCATAACGTAATTAGTGTTGTGAATTTACGTCTTTTAATCATATGCAAAATTAAATTATTGTTAATTGCATTGATAAATGTTACCTCTGTTGCCGCTTCTGGGAGAAATTAATTGTCTACGTCTTACAGAAGGTGCTCTGAATTATAATTTTTTTGTTTGCTAGACGTACTGACTTTCGTAAATGATTGGCCTTATGAGTCACATTCTTAACACACTTGTTAATTGTTGGCTTAAAGTACATAATTATGTCAGCCTCTTGCCTTCAGATTAGTTCTCTTTCAAATGCTGGAGTCCAACTAGCATATAATAATTTTTGGGGGTGAATTGTTGCACAACTTTCAAATGTTCAAGCGTTGAGTGATACTTTTCACTCAACGGTTCAAGTGTAAAGGAATTGCGAAATACTGGATGATGGAATTACATAAAGGCTATGTATTAACATAAAGTATATTTGAATTTATAAAATACAGGTAGCTACAAACGAATATAAAAACTGGTAACAATACCAAAACAGAAAAAAAGTAATTCTAGGACGCGACATCCCTACTGTAATATTAACTTTAGGCTGAGGGTATCAACCTGAACAAACTCAAGCTGAGATGTTTATGTACACTCTTGGATAATTTATCCAATAATTTTATTGTTTTCTTTTTTAGTAAAGTGGATCCTTAAAATTTTAACTTTTTATTTCTTGCAGACAACTATTATTTTTGTCTTGGTTTTCTATGAATTTTCTTCATTTATGATTACTACAAGCTCTAATTTCTAGTGAAATATAATTTTAGCTGGTGTAATTTCGATTTGTAAAGATTTATATACATTTTACCTAAGGTAGTAACTTGTTTTTATGTAAATAAAAACGTCAATCAGTATTATTAAACAAATATAATTGTAAAGCGTTTAAGTTATTTGTGCTGTATATTTACTAAAATAAACGTTTAACTACGCTTTGCTACAAATTATCTCTTTAATTTGTTGAGTACAAAAAGACACAAGGCCTTTAATTTTTTATTCTTCAGTTGTTCAGATAAAATTAGTTTTTTGGTTTGAGAACCTTTGGTGCCCTCATTATGTTTACAAAAATAATACGTGATGTGTAAGAAATTCCTAACAGAAAATTTGCTTAATCAGATTCAGAAAATGATCTTTCTCGGTGTACAGACGTGACAGATTGCTAAAACAAGTGTAACCCATGACATATTAGTCTATGCCCATGATAAAGCCAATGGCAAGTTCTAATAATCGAGAAATGTAAAACAGGCAAAATTATAGAAGCTTGAAAAAATTAATGGGATTTGTGGAATAGGTTTCTTCTGCTTCTGTCAAACAAGGTTTGTACAATATTAAAGTTAATTTCTTTGCATGGCATTTTTTTCGCTAACATTTCTGATTTTAGAGCTTTTCTTCAATCCGTTTATCAGGATACGGAAGAACGTTTTTTTATGCAAAGAAAGTATGCACCGAATTTACTATCATAAGCTTTTGCATTAAAAATTACGTGAAAATCTAAAATCTGCAATTTCTTGCCAAACATTGAGAAAACTGTCACCATTTTCAATAAAAGGATTATACTTTCTGTCAGTGCTGAGGATATCCCCTTATAACGACGCCCTTCTTAGTGACTTTCTGACAATAATAATTGCAAAAGATTTTACAAAAGATTAGGATCCATGAAGAATAAATAAATGATTTACATGTATTGATTGGATTAGTATTTCTATCTTACGAAGCTGTATTTCAGTCTATGATTAAACTACTAACGCTACATATTTTTATGGCAATTCAAATTCAATATCTATACTTATCTCGAATTTGTGGCACTCATCAAAAAGAATCGTTTTCAATGATTCGTGAAAGGTAAATTGTCCAGCGAATAGTAATGCTAATGTGAATTCAGACAAAGTTTCCAAGTATTCCCGATTTTTACTAATTCGATCTTTATACAATTTTTCCTCTTTCAATTTTCTGATATAATCTAGGTGTATCGGAAAAAGAATGTTACAAAAAGTAAAATAGAATTTTCCTTAGAAATTACAATTTAAACACTTTGCCTGCAGACAACTTCTCCTATCTATGAAATATTCCCTTGGGAAAACCAGCAAGTTACACTTGTCAACTTTAGTCTTGTATCATTTATTTTTATCCACGAAGTTTAAGTTAAACTATTGGGAAGTAACACATTACATCTTGAAATGTTTGAAGATAAGCAAGATGGAAATGTAGTAAAAAGTTTCGTGGATGAAGATGATTAAAAAGAAAACTCGGTAGCTTTTCGTAATGCCTGTAGAAAATATACTGATCCGTCATCCAAATCGGCAGAGTTATTTTAGAATAGAACCCGAAATAAAATTTCCAAGAGTTGTTACGTGTAAAATTAATCACCAGCCCTTAAAGACTTGGTTGGGTAATTTTTGGCCGGTTAGGGATCCAGAAAAATTGGTTTTTACATACGAATCAATTAAAATCTATCTACTTTTCCCATACGTGCAAATACAGTAGTGTGGCCGGTCCCAGTACATGCATAAAACACAGAGATTGCTTTAGGAAGATTTAATTATCAGGGAATAATATATCTTATTAACGTCCATTAAGCGCAAGACAATTTTTGATAGTAAATCACATTCCATTCATATTTACACGTTATTAGCGAAGATTTTCAATTGAAACAAATAAATAATACCACAGACTTACTGATTTGCGGAATTTGTTAATTGTTTTTTAATTTATTTGATTAACCTGCTAATCACCGTTTTTGAAACACTCGCAAAATTTTTACGAACAGTTAAATTCTCACGAAATTAATTTAAATAAAATATTTTATACTTTTTTTAATAAAAAATGTGAAAATAAGGTTTCTCTATGATGATATATCATTAATAAATTAGAAAATAGCGAAAACAATAATAGAATAAATGAGAAATAACCTAAGTTTTGTTTCAATTTCTAAACTAATCATAGACGCTAAAATTTGTTAATGACAAAATAGTTTTAGTAGAAGTAAGAGAACTGCACATTTTAGTTAGTACATAAGCTTGGTTTTTCTCCTCCCCATTATAGTAATCGTCCATCTCTATTTTTATATTAACACAATGAAAGTAAAATTAAAACTGTGTTTCAAAAAACAGAAAAGGACAGCGATTTTTCAAAAAACCTATAGAAATCGAAAACGCAGAGGTTTTAAATTAGGGTGGGAAGAATTAATCCTCTGGCATTAATTTACGTCTCAATATCTTATGTTATACAGTTTATGTTTCGCAAAACTTTTTCCAAATCAATTATTAAAACAGTTTAATATATATAGCGGTTTGTAAGTATTAATTATTTATACAAGTAACGAGCCGATGCCCAAAAAGGTATTTACCTATATTAAATTTAAGTTGTACGTAACTGTGTTAGTCACGTGTTATCGTATAAACGTGCAAATTACTTAACTTGTGAAATACATATTATATGCCACACTAATTGCACCCTTAAGGTGTTTGGTAGAGTGTTTTCCTTTGATGAAGGATATAATTGGATATTAGCGGAACCGATGTATTAATAGCGCAATAGACAATATAGACTGTTAGGGTTAGGTTATTAAGATACCCCTCAAATTCTTATTTAATAATATTATTTACATGAGAAAGTAAATTAAACTACACAACACAAAAGTTAGGGAATAGTATATTACAATGCAAGTGATGAAAGTGACCGATTTTTCAACGAGCAATACATTATAAAAGAAAAGGATAAAATGTTCAGTAGGTAACGTCGTTGCCGCTTCGGAATCGTCGGTCGTAGTACGCTTTTAAGACGACAGTTCGGGAAATTCGTTGTTACGTCGGAAATACTGTACCGAAATTATCATATAATGGTTTATTCCGACGCAGAATCTTTCGCTCTACAACTTTTATACCGAACATTTTTCGATATAACTTACCTTTTTTTAAATAATAGCGAAAGAAGCAAAATTCACAGGAATTTTCACCGTTTTTTATCAATTTTTCACGTTCCCGGACGTTTCTTTTCCTGCAAATTTGGATTTAGTACCTTGGGTACTACCTAAATATAAATATAAAATTGCTGTTCATCAAAAAGAAAGTGCAAAATTTTTAGGTATTATTATTGACGAAAACCTTACTTGGTTTGATCACACTCATCATGTGCTAAAAAAGCTCACAACTGCCTGCTACTTTATTCGGGCCAGTAGAAGTGTACTTTCGGTCGAGGCTCTAAAATCTTACTATTTTGCTTGTGTAAACTCGATACTAGCATACGGTATTATATTTTGGTACCATTCGACCTACACCAATAAAATATTCATCTTGCAGAAGAAAATAATACGGCTGTTACTGGGGCTTAGTCAACAAGAATCCTGCCGGCAGCATTTTATAGACAATAACATGCATACCTTACCATGCATTTACATTTTTAATTTAGCCATTTTTACAAAAAATAATTTAGAATCCTTTTTAAAAAACAATGATATATACTCTAATATGGAAACCAGGAGCACGTATTCGCTGCGTATTCCCAAACATAGAACCACATTTTTTCAAAAAAATGTCTTCTATAACTGTATAAAAATCTACAATGCATTGCCTATAGACTTGCAAAGATCAAGTAGCATGTATATTTTTAAAAAAAATTTAAAACAATATCTAAATAAGAAAGCTTACTACTCCTTAGAAGAGTATATCAAACCACAGGTATAATAAATTAATTACACAATCAGCTCTAAGGTAATAGTGTTGTAATAGTGTTTACGATAAATGTTAAGTGTATCTATATTTTATTCTAGTGTTTATTTTACCAATACAATAATGTAAGATTTTTGTAACTATATGACGCTGCTAAAGTCTCCTTTGAGACGCATGGCAAAAAATTTTAAATAAAATAAATAAATAAATAAATGTAAATATCTGGTATGCAAGAGTAATTAAAAATTTCGATTTCAGTCGTTCGTTGACTGGACTATACACGGATTCTTGACACCAAATGCCATTTCAGTCACAATGCTTAAAATCAGATATAAATGAATGTGACAGTTGCAAACACTACTGATGTTGCAAAACATGTGATTTTGAGCACAGTTTTTGAAAAAAAGAAAAAAAGGAGGACTGCTTTGACAATTTAAACGTTGACAGTCCATTAATAGGAGTTAAACTTACCTAAATGTACGCAGGTTTGAGATTTTGTCCCACGTAATGCCTTGGTAGATAAACAACTCATTGCACTGTAGCGATGAAAAATAAGAAAATTTGGTGGTTTTTGCATGGAAAACCTTTTGACAATATCTATTTCGAAAAAAATCGCTTAATCTGCACAAATTTTACTTATTTTTCTCGATGTACTGTTAACAGTATTGCGTTAAAATAAATACTTATACAAAGTTACATAATTTGTTACAAAGCCAGGATGGATAACTATTAGTTTGTCGAAGCAACAGTTTTAGTTTTAACTTACAGGGTAGAGGGCTTTTGTAATATGTAATCTGAAAAATATTGATCGTTCAAACCTCTGGTTGTTTGCATATTATATATTATAAAACAAAGTCCCCGTGCCGCGTCTAGTCTGTTTGTCTGTCTGAACTCGATAAACTCAAAAACTTTTTACCAATAAGGAAAGTTTAGGTGTATAATTTATAAAGTGTCCGAGAGCTTTATTCGTGGAAAATAAATAGAACATAAAAATTATTAATTGTAGAAAGTTGTAGAAAAGGAGAAAGACCGCGGGCGAAAATGAGGGAAGCAGCTAGTATTTTATAATGTAAGAAAGGGGATTTTTCCCTTGACGAAATGCGAAGTTTGTTACCGAAAAACACATTTCCATTTGTAATGCTAATAATAGCATGATTCAACAGGTGGAACCTCTTTCTCGCCAAATTATGAAAATTATAGAAAAACCGATATTTAACAAGTTTGAACATTTTATAGTGATATACATTATCGCCATTTGCGATATTTATTAATTATCCACTTCGAATGTTTTCATTATATAATGTATAAATGCATCTACATAAACATTAACAACAGTGTAAAATTGCAAAATTAGACTTCTTTGAATACATATACTGAATACGTGCACTCAGCTGCAGATGAAAGCTTGTCTTTAGGCAGTCTTACAAGTGAACGTCTTGAAAATCTTAGTACAGCTAATTGTAATGCAGTTAAATGTGCAATTAAACTTGCGAGTATTCTCGGGATATTAAAACGCTAAAATCAACAAGCTCTGTTTAAATTATATGCGGCTCTTCGTAATGAATAAACGAAATCAGTTGGAAACGTTTACTTTTACATTTAAAGTATGCACGTTTAGAATGTAAGATACATTAAAAAATATACGTTAAAATGAAGGTAGAAGTAGCTGATAAGGACTATATTTTTTTTTAATTTTTTGCTGGATGCTCTTCTAATTTTTAAAAAATTATAAAATATAATTGAAAAAAGTGTGCGGTATTTTGAACATTTAAAAATGTGGTGTAAAATTTGCTTTGATTGCATATACAGGGTGGGCCATTGAAAAGAAAACACGCCTGTTTTGGGACACTTAGACCGGTTTCTTAAAAAAACGCTCGGACATGTAACTTTTATTTGCCCCTTCAGACTTATCATTTTTGGATCATCTTACTCATGTAGTTTCTTGTATTAAGCTTGAGAATGAGACCTGTAGGTCTCGAAACATGTCGCTTGTTATTCACTTTCATATTATTTAATTAAGTCAAATTTAAATGTTGCTCATTGCACACCTTAGTTTAAGGTTAAATAACAAGGTGATTGATCCCTTTGGATTATTTTAGGATTCTCCTACGTTAATCAAAAACGAGGTATTCGAATTCCTAATTAATCCCTTTAAATTTCAATTTCAGTTTTGCCGTCGATGGGGCTGGCTTTTTAGTACTTTCGAGTACTTACCTAAAAAACATAAACCTTCATCTTTCGCTTCATATAAATTTTTGACTTATTAAATATCATTGTCTAAGGGGAGATTTTAAGTTGTTTTATTACTTCAATCACTACCCCTTTTTGAGCCTCTGACTCCACCATGAACTTTCAATTTTTTAGTAAAATTTGTGCAACGGAACCAGGGTCTCTGGAAGAGTTGCGTCGGCCGATTATTGAAGAATGCCACCAAATTACGCCACAGATTGTCTTGTTTATTTATAATTACCTAACTTGTACTAGTAAACAAACACTATTATATTTATTTATTAATTGTCTTTTATTTACTTAACATTCGATAATCAATCTTAACATACTTATAATTACATAACTTATTATTCACCTTTCAGATGTCAATGTTCAATTTTGTTCAAAACTTTTTTTACATTATCATATCACCTTAAGCTCGTTCACATATGACACAGATCCAATGTTTATAAACCTACAAATAATCATGTACTCACATAGAGAATCAAGAGACCTTTAAAATGAGCCCTACCGTAATTTTTGTTTTTGTTGGGGGTTGTTGGGGAACACCTAACAAAGCCAAATTTGACATCAAAATGTGCCGTTGAAAAGGTCAAAGGTGGCGTGTTTCAGGATTTTTCTTAAACAACATCCCCACCTTAGTTAATCCAGAAGGTGGTTTTCATGAGGAGGAAAAAAAAATTGGATAAAACTAATTTCGGCCATGCCGTCGCATAGATTGAAAGACGCTTTACATGAGTGGTCGCTTGAACCCCTTTCCCTATTTAAATTCTTGAGTTAGGGGTTGCTGGGGTTAGGGGATTGATGTGTTAATGTCAACTTTGACATCAAAAGTTATCTCCCAAAAATCAAGTATCGACGTGTCCAAGCATTTTTTTAAGAAACCGGTCTAAGTGTCCCAAAACAGGCGGTTTCTTTTTCAATGGCCCACCATGTATGAGTTTTTGCCATATTATTCGCTCGTTAATATAAATTTTTACAATTCGCGTCATTTGAGTGCTTTAATAGATCCTATTAAAGCACTCAAATGACGTCATTTGCGTGCTTTAATAGACATTTGGGTGTTTTAATAAAACCGATAGAATACAATTTAATTTTACTAAGTTGGTATTTACCGAATGAATTCATAGCAAATACTGTAGTTAACCTTTAAATAAATTTTAAATTGACAATTTGAAAAGATGTAGTTCCAACCTCTAAAAAATTCCCTAGATTTTGATAATGTCAAATATTTATTTAAAATTGCTTGCAAAAGGTGCAAATTCTAAAAAATAGTATAAAAAACTCATTCATAAGGCTTTTATGGCACTCATCATTAAGAAAACTCGTGGCTGCGCCACTCGTTTTCTAAACTTTGATTCGTGCCATAAAACGTACCTTATGAAACTTGTTTTTTAATATACTATTCTCTCACTTGTGTCGGAAAGTAATTTCTTAAAGTAAAAAAGATGTTTTTCAATTTTGGCGCCCCCCACTTAATACGCCACTAATTCAAACAATATCCTTGTTGTTAAATGACATAATTCTTTTAAAATTCTGGAACTTTAACGATATTTTACCCTCACTTTCAGGCTGAAATAAAATTGGCACGTTTTGACTAATCAGCATAATTACTATGCTGTGATAATAGCTTGCTGGCCACTCGAAAACAAACTTCGATTAGAACACGAACATATGCATGCATTTCTACAATTTGCATTGCAGATCTAGAGTCGGTTCTGTGATTGATCGTTCAAACAGAAAAGTTGCCTGGCAATGTAGACTCAATTAATAAAAAAAAAAAGGTTCAACTACTTATGTGCTAACCATCGTAAACAAGTTTGATAATACCTAAATATCATCATAAAAACAAAAAACCAAAATAAAGCAGTAAATAAATGGCGTGTTTTACATTTTTCATAATATGCTCATTCTCGCAATCTTCTAACTTGGTCAGATACCGCATAATTTTTGCTAAAAATAGCAATAAAACATGTTTTATTGGAAAATTTTGGCGTTTTTTTCTTTTATTTTCATAAATATGAAATAGAGACTAACTCACTTTTATGTCAGCAGGCTTTCTATGAAAAAAAAGTTGATTGCTTACAAGGGTTTCGTAGCGTTAACTTAAAGAATCATAAAATGTTACCTCAATTATTTATTTCAAGCATAATTTGTGACGTTGTGGAACATTTAAATGCTGAAGGTAATTCGTTTAATGGCAAAGTGTTATCTTTTACTAAAATTCACAAGGATAAGCTTTTAAGCTGACAACGTACTGCATCTCGTGTAAACTCTGAAATATGAGCGAGCACGACGTAAAACTGTCTAATTGCATTACTCTTGTTACTTATGTTTTTATACTTTATACCCCTATAAGAAAATAGCTCAAGAAGCTAATTTTAGATTTGAAAATAAGGTTTTCATAGTTACCGTAATAGAAAAAATTAATTACTCGAAAACCTTGTAATTTAAAAATAAATTGACGTGTGTCGTGCCGTAAAGAAGCTGTAAATTTAATGGGGCATAAAATGTGATTACGGCATTAAATCTTGAGTAAAAGTTTGTACTTGGTACGTAGGTGACGCTCAAAAATATTTAGAATTTTGTTTTATACCTGTCTTGCTCGTGGTTAGGTTAGTGATTTTCTGAAAACATGAAACTTTCTTCAGTCGTATTCACGAGACTCAACATTAGACAAAGCGAATCGATAAATTGTATGGTA
The DNA here is from genome assembly GCA_036250285.1 of Pyrocoelia pectoralis. Lineage (NCBI taxonomy): Eukaryota > Metazoa > Arthropoda > Insecta > Coleoptera > Lampyridae > Pyrocoelia > Pyrocoelia pectoralis. The sequence continues at coordinate 81,643,951 of CM070075.1, read as the reverse complement.
AACATTTCTAACTCATAAAAATCCTTTGAATTTATTTCGTATGCAAGTGTTGCTGATATAAAATTTACAAGATTTATTCAGTTTGAAACCTATTTTATATACATACGATTGTAGTCTATCCGTCCATAAATCTTTGACATCACGATTTCAGTTTACATATTAAGATTTATGTGTTACATAACTTCAACTTCATTTCAACCCTCGACGATCAGTTAAAAGCCATAATGCCCATAATTTCGAGAAGTGGTTTCTGATTAAAACGGTAATTGGGCGAATGCATGTTTTTATTTTAATTTGGTAGTTTTTTTGAATTAGGTAACCAAAATTGTACTGTCACCGTTATTTCATGTATTTTCAGAGTAACCTAAGTTCAAGTTTTCAAAAACCTACCCATAAAAGTTTCCCAGAAATGTCTAACTAAAGCTCCCCAAAAAACACCCTGTATGCTATTACTAAATATTTTATTTTATAAAATTATTTTGCCGAAATCATTATAATTGTTCATTGGACGATTCTTTGTTTATTCCTAAATACTCATAGAAGTATAGGTTGTATTAGTGGTATCATAAGACTTTGAGAAAGAAAAAGTGTTCTGCCAAGGCATTAGCACAAGATTTAACGAGGCAGAAAGAAAACTTTAATTTGGTTATAGTTTGAAGCTGTTACTCGATAGGTACAGCAACGTGCAAAAAAAAAATTAAAAAAAGTTGTCTGCCAAGATATTAGCACAAGATTTAACAAGGTAGAATTTTTTTCTTTTTTAACTATATAAAAGCTACATTTTAAGAGTAATTTGAAGCTGTTACTCGATGGGTAGGTACAGTTCGTATCCAAAACATATTCAGGAGAGAGGACATGGCGAATTTCTGCACAAGTTCCGCCCAGGCAACAAAAGATTTTATGGATGGTCTCTATAAGTACTAGCTTTTAAAGATCATTTCATGCTGTTACTCGATAGGTCGGCTTTTTTGCAGCCAGCTCTTGGACTATTAAAAGATCTCTTCAACAATGTTATTATTTTCAAATATAAAAAAATTAACTTAAAAAAAAATTCATCGAACACATTAAAAATCCAACAGACGATACCGTTTAGCTCTTGATAATAATAAAATAAGCAAAAACTATGTCAATGTTCTTTTTGGATGGTATCAATAAAATAAATAAATAAAAAGTTACCATGGCAATGTCAGTTTCATTTAAAACGTCTTTAGTAAGTTGTTTTTTTAAATGTTAATGTTTGTAGTAGATTTTAAAACAATAAAATTGTTGATCAATAGACAATAAAAGACCTTTGAAATTATGTATCGCAACGCAACCCTCTACATCCCATTTCAAAAATGTAGGGGTTGCAACCAAATGTCGCATTAGATAGGCGAAGTCTGGTCATTTAATACGCCGCGCCGCACCGTCAGGATTATTTATTATCAGTAGTTTCGTGAATTTTGGGTAACTTAGATCATCGACTAAGAGGAGAAGGAAACCAATTTTATAACTTCGAAAATTCTGCAAGTTGCGTACCTAATTTACAGGAAACGGCGATTTGTCGAATTTTTTTCAGTTTTGAATTATTCAATATCTCCAAAATTACAGGTTTATTCTTATGATTTTCAATTTCAAAGTAGATTAAATTTGGTTCAATTTAGGTTAACCGCTTTTCCTTTAGTCTTAGATTTTTCAATAACTTTTTTTGTTATGTTACGTTTCTTGGCAAATACCAAAAAAGTACTGATCCATCAAAAATACATAATGAATGAAGTTTACGAATATAGTGATGGTAGGTTACTTTACAAAACCTTCACCATAGACATCATACCACGAACTTCATAAATAAAAATGGATTAATAATCACATGTATTCGAAATAACACCTTACAGGGTCCGCCATGATGAGCATAAATTTAACTGTGAAAATTTGAAATGTAATTCGGATCACGTTCCTTCAATAGGTACGTTGATTAGGATATCCCTGTTTTCATTTTTTATATACAAATTATTACTGTCGTAGGAATGTGTGAAAACGTTTATTTCTGCCATTACAAAACACGACTTCAAAGTTTTTAAATAATAAACATATCGTAAGGGGGGAAGTAAAAATCTCACTTCAATCTTAGTTTGTCTCACTTGTCCGAGATAAAAAAAACTTTTCTCAGTTCATAGCTAAGATTCTCACTTGAAAAGCGAAGAAGTAGGGATATGCTATCAACAGTCCATTTTTATTTATGAGGTTCGTGGATGATACCAGAGTCAGTAGCGCCATCTAGTGGTCAAAATTGAAACCCTCCTCATTCTTGGCCAGAATTAGGTTACTCTGTAGCTTACTTTAGCCAGTTTCTAAACTGTTTTAGTCAAGAACATTGGAAAAACAATTAAAGGTATTTAAAACACACTATTTATCTTGATTTAAAATCTGTTAACATTATGAGTGTTGAAATAACATTGAATGCGTATGTTGATGCAGATTATGCTAACAATGATCGTAAAACACAAAAAATGTAAGGTACCTAAGGTAGATATTATTTCACAAAATAAATTAATATACAGTGTGATTCACTGAGCGCTCAGCAGAAGATTACGTCTGAACGACGAGAGATAAAGAAAAAAATCTAAAGAATTTAGAAGAGCCACAATACCAAATTAGTTCCACTTATACAGGGTGTACCATAAAACAAAATTAATTTTTGCATTGGTTGCTGAAACTAAAATTAATGTTGTTAAGATTTTTTTTTGGCTAACTAGCCTGCTCGCGAGAGATATGTCAAATAATGTCAAAAAATCGTATTTTCGTGACTTGCTTCGGGATAATTTTCTCAGTCTGCAAAAAAGATAGAAAGGCCAAAGGTTATTTTTGTAATAAATAGTCATACTTTGTTTTGGAAATCTAGAAAACAATCAATTATAACGAGAAGTGAAATAAAAGCCTCAAAACCTCCCCTTTAAATTTGTAATTGTTGACAATTTATTTATGACGAATCAAACGTCAAGACACGACATGTTTCGCTCAAGCATCATTAAATGTCAATATTTAAAATTATGATTTCAAAAATAAGCTAAAAATTACTTAATTAGTATAGCGTACAGCTTGAAAGAAAATTATACCACTCACCTAAAGGGAAAAAAGGTAATCACCAAACCATTAACATTATGGATTTGAGAAATTTCATACAGAAAATGTTTTTCGGATAATTACAAACATTTAATTGTGTAAAGGGTCCTCGCAATGAGGAACCCAAGTAGGCCTGAGGGGCAAAGATGAAATCGGATGAATGAAATAAAATTATGGGAACATAACGTAACTAAATAGAAGATATACAAAGTATACTAATCAATGTGCTCTGAAAATCAACAACTTCATTAAGCAAACCAGGGTTTTATTTGTTACGTGAAATTTCCAACATTTCTAGCGTATTAAGCAATTATTATATTACATTTATGTAAAATACGAAAATCACAACTCGGGTTGAAGGCATGGCCTGAATTGACAATATTTTCAGCAAAAGTAGATTTATGATCAACGTTATTGTTTTTGATAGATTTAAAATGTTCATTTATTCTAGTCGAAAAAGATCTACCTGCCTGCCCAATGTAAATGGAGGAACAAGAATTGCAAATTAATTTATAGACGCCGGAAGAGGTTAATATTTCAGGAATGTCTTTGTTTCTAACAATGGAGGAGCGTAAGGTATCGATATTAGAAAAGGAAATATGGATGTTGTGATGTTGTAGGATGTTTTGTATTGTATAAGAAATTTTTGGGTAAAAAGGTAAAGATCTATATAGGATGTTTGTAAATAAGTGCGACAAACATTAAGGGGTGATTCTGCATGAAAAAATAATGACAGTTTGCTGTATAATAATAATAATAATTAGTTTTCCGAGATACGGGGTATTAAAGTATTTCTTAAGAACTGACGATTTATTTATTGCAGTGAAACTAGTCGAGATATGCAAATGAAATTTGAGATTTTTTTGTCACAAATTGAACGAGGAACTCAAAAATAATTTTTGGTTTGAAATATCTCGACCGGTTTCAATAAATAAATCGCCAGTTCTTAAGAAAAACTTTAACACCCCCGAAAACTAAGCATTTGCAGATATACGTTTATATAGCAATAGCAAACTGTCATTATTTTTTCATGCAGAATCACCCCTTAATGTTTGTCGCACTTATTTACAAACACCCTGTATATGCGGGTCGTTTTGTCAGACTGAATAGGGGTAAGATGAGTCGTGTTTAGAGAGTTTTTAATTTTATAAGCAAGTCTTTCGATCATAGGGATCGGGTAACAGCTATTTGTTTAATGACATTAAATTCATAAGTGAAATGTGCAGGGGACATCTGAATATTAAAAAGTCTGAAAAGTAATGATAGGCCGGCGATTTTATGTGAAAAAGGATTAACTGAGTTAAAAGGAATCAAATTGTCCGTGGGGGTGGGTTTGCGGTAAATGCTGAAGGCGATTTTATGAAGACTTTTGTGTAAAGGGGGAAGTAGAGTTCTTTTAACTTTCCATAGTGAATTTTATGTTAGGGTGTATGCCGTTGGTGTATTGTAAGAAGTCATTAGTGTCATTGTCGTTAGCAGAATGGACACAGATGATGTCATCAACATACCTACCCCAAAATATGATGTGGTCTTTAAAAAAGTTGTGCATAGCAATTGATTTAGACTCGACGTGGTTCATGAACACTTTCGCGAGGAGGGGGGGAGAGGATGGAACCCATGGCAAGACCTTCATTTTGGGAATAACATTTATGATTAAATTGAAAGAAATTTTGTTGAATACAGAGTTGTAAGAGGGACATGATGCATGAAAGTTGTTGGTCCGAAAGTTCAGTGGAATGTAAGTGTTCAACTACTAATTGGATGGCTTCCTTAGGAGATAAGATTGGTCACGTCAAAGGAGACCATGGAAAACAATGAAGGCAATTTGATAGACCGATTTTTTTCTGTTAAATGTAAGGAGTTCATTAAGGAAAAATTTCTGATTATACAACAGAATGCGTATCTTTAAAGCAATTGTTACAATAAATATTGCCTTTTAATTTACCATTCTTTAATATCTATGAAGATAATCAATGTTACATAAAGATTTCGTTAACTTTGGAAACTAATCGATCAAACACTGAATTAGGTAAGGAGTAACTAGACTATGAAAAAGTAAGAACTTTCGGTTCATGTAAATTACGAAATCATTTTTAATACATATAACATATGTCCATGTAATATGCGTAATTATACTACCTACCTATAACAATATGTTAGAACAGCAAAATGACATGGAATCAATGTTTGTGGGAAGGTATAAAAATCGTGCGTAGATGATATAGAGTGGATTTATAAAAGCAATACGGTTGTCCTCGACCCCACATCAATCTTGTCTGAAACTAAAAAGATAAATTTATCTCAACGCAACTCAAAATTAACGTCACAGTATTATTGAACACGAAAAGTTATCAAAAAAGTAAATATATTAAACAAAAATAAAACCACCATCAAACACAAAGTTGGTACAACACGACTACAAATTACTAAATAAATTACATTCCCGCAAAAGTTTTTCATCTATCTTTCTTGCTAAATTCAGCATATTTGGTAAAGTGTAAATACGATACTTAGTTGCTCTTTTTTTAGTGAAAAAAGAAGTCGTTTAGGACCTTTTGCAATTCAAATAAGCGAACTTTTAATATGTAATGGAATAAATCTTAACAACCTTACACGAAACTTTTTTCAAGTTTAACAAAAAGAAGTGATACAAAGTGCAAAAATTTTCATTTCCCCCGTCGAATAAAATTAAAATACGGCATCAAGATTCCTCTTTTTACATCCGTTCGTCATAAATTTATCCCCGACTTTTTATTTAGTTCGAGATATACTCTTTCAATTGCAAGCGTTGCTGGATTAGTTTGAAAATTTTGTAAATACATTATATCGGTTTGAATTAGTTTGTAGGTGGAGGCTTAAACAATTTTAGAGTTTATCGATTATATAAATTTAGAAGTAATCCAAGGGGATCTTGCGAGGCAATCGAGTACGCAAAATATGTGCAAAGACAAGGCTGTAATTACAAAGGAGTTTCCAAAGTTTGAACTTTTGTTAATAATCACAAAACTAGAGCTTTAAATGTTTAGTAAGTGTTAGGAAAACAAGATTTGTGCATCACAATTTCAGCGTCTAATTGCCGTAAAAAGCGATACGCGGTTGTAGACCGTTTCGGCAACAAAAAACTTTACTAATTACGAATTGTAAACTTTTATGAATGAAGATATTCATTTTTCATTTTACGAACACGCAACGTATGATTAAGTATATGATATAAACTACCTTCAATTATAGACACGTAATTATAAGTAGGTAATTTCTCCTTTTTTCATATTTTTATATCGTTGGTAACAAAAATATGAAAAAACTTTACCAATTCACATCTACACACCGGGAGAAGTTACATAAGCTTTATTAGAAATTTTAATTACTTTTAGATTGGGAACATGGAAATGCAAAACCCCTAAACGATATTTGCATATTACACACGTGCTTGCTTTAACAAACGCAAAATTATTATTCTTACATAAAAATTAGGTTTTTTAATTTTAAATTTACCATTGCGTTTTGCATAAATATCTACGGTTTTTTTTTGTACAGCATAAACATTTGGTTTAGTCGTAAACAATTGTGAAGTATTGCATATGACCTCCGTCTTCTCTGTTAGAATGAAAATCTCAATCTTGTTGAGCAAAAATCTTAATTTAAAATCAACAGAAAACAAAATTCCGTTATGGAACAGGATATCCAATAATACGATGATTTTAGGACAACGAGCAAAAACATTATTTGTACTTTGTAGTAAAATAATGTAGGATTGGGGATTGTGTTAAGTGCGTGATCAGCGGATGTATTACCGTGCGAGGGTGTCGTGTTTAAGCAGTTGATTTACGCGCGAGTTACGCAAGCAGTCCAACGTCGGACTCGCTAATGTATAAAGACGATTTACACAAAGACGATCATTTTTACAGTTCACTGCAGGTAATGAAATGACAAGAGGGTAACAGATGAAGCTGAAATGAGGGTCACTGTAGTAAAATAGTGGAATTGCTTGTTATTATTACTATTATACTGAGTTTTTCGTTCGAGTTTTGGTTCGATTGTGTATAGAAAATACCTACCCTGGAAGTTGCACTAAAATTGAGCAATATTATATAAACGATTATACCTGCCAAAAAATTTATTTAAATCAAAACTCGTAAAGAGGAGTAGATTTGAAAACAATAACATTTTTTAATAGATAATTAAGAGACCTTTTAAATGATGTATCACAAATCCCTACTTTCCATTTAAAATTTAGGGGCTGTTACCCCTCACACTAACGGTGTTACATATAGGGATGAAATTATTTAAAATCTAAAATTAACGCGTTCGAGATTTTCTATAAATATGCACAATGATTGATTGAAATAATGAATTTATTCAATTTAAAAATTTTAATTACTATCTATGTACTTAGTTGTATTTCTATTTTTTCTTTTAATTAAACCTTTAACAGATTTACCTACTTGACTTCTTTGTCACACATGGGATCTCTTCTAACTACACGAAACATAGTTAGCAGCGTTGACTTACCATCTGATCACACTCCAGTTATTGCTACAATAAGCACTATAATTATTAAAAAGCAACATAGATCATCGCTATATAATAATAAAACTGACTGGGAAGCATATATAGAAGTTTTCTGCATGACAATTCAGAAGCGAACATAAGACTTCAAACCCCCCTCGAATTAGAAAAGGCCGTTGGCCACTTCAATACAACGGTGCAAACCTAAAATTACAAATGAGGTACCGAGAAGATGGTGATATTCCTAATGAAATACTTGAGATCATACGGCAGAAGAGGAGGGCAAGATCGAAATGGCACAGAACGCGCAACCCAGCTGATAAAACAATATGCAATAGGCTGGCTAACACCATAAAGAATAAAATAAAACAGTTGAAGAAAGAAACCTTTCAACACTATGAAACTTCACTACCTCGTGCAGACAACAGTATCTGGAAAGTGTCCAAAGTAAATAAAAGACCTCAGATTGTAATTCCACCATTAAGAAAACCAAACAATGAGTGGGCCAGAGCAGACCAAGAAAAGGCAGATCTTTTTGCCAAACACTTTGCTGAAGTTTTCACTCCTCATTCCACTGTACCTGACGAAGAGATACAAGCCTCCCGCTTCTACAAATTTCTCTACCCATCAAGAGTAATTCATATGCTGAAGTGCTTGACGAAATTCAACATCTAAACAAGAATAAACATGATCTAATTACGGCCAAGGTGCTCACTGAATTGCCCAGGAGGAGTATACTGTATCTACGAAACTTGTTCAACTCTATTTTAAGTCTTCAGTACTGGCCGTCATCGCTAAAATTTGCACAAATTATCTTAATGTTAAAGCCTGGCAAACCTGCTGAAGACGTTGGATCTTACCGTCCCATAAGTTTATTGCCACTCCTGTCTAAACTCTTAGAAAAGCTTATAATCAGAAAGCTACATGATAATGACATAGCTGATCACCAGTTTGGATTTAGGAGACATCATTCTATGGTACAACAATGCCATAGGATTGTTAACATTATCAATGCAGCTCTAGAATCCAAATCTCACTGTCCTTCAGTATTTATAGATATTAAACAGGCGTTTGACAAAGTGTGACAAGTGTGACAAGTTTGACAAGTGAGTACTACTCTTACTTTAACATGATCTTACTTGACATATCGCTATTTCCAAACAAAATCTGGTCAACAGTATTCTGACCTCCAACCAATCAACTCTGGAGTGCCTCAAGGAAGTGTCTTGGACCATTACTGTATATACTGTATACCGCAGATGTTCCTACAACATACGATACATACATAGGCAAATTTGCTGACGAAACTAGTCATATTAATCCTCACAGTGCATCCTTTAAATTACAAAACCACTTATCTAGCCTACAAATCTGGCTAGACAAATGGCGAATAAAAGTCAATGAAACTAAAAGTACTCACGTTAACTTCACGCTAAATCACAGTGACTGTCCACCAGTGTAGACGAAGCCCGCTACTTAGGTCTTCATTTAGACAAACGACTCACATGGAAGACACATTTATCTTAAAAAAAAGGAAAGGGATTGACTTGCGTATTAAAAAGATGTACTGCTCGATAGGCAGAAAGTCCTACCTCATCTCTCTCGAAAATAAAATCCTACTATACAAAGTAATAATAAAACCCATATGGACCTATGCCATTGAACTTTCGGGCTGCTCGTGTAAGTCCAATGTTAACATCATTCAACGGACGCAATCAAAAATCTTAAGAATGCTTGCTAATGCGCCGTGGTATGCTAGCAATCTAACACTACATACCGACTTAAATATTGTAACAATAGAAGAAGTGAGAACAAAAATCTACGTCAAGATCATCCACCAAGAAGACTAAAAATTAAAAAAAATGGCCTAACGACCTAAAAGGAGATTAGCTCCATTGTAACGGGATAACATCGATGGACGATGTCAATAACGTCATATTAACTCGGAGAACACTTAATTAATTGTGATTAGTTCTGATTGTCAATTTGCTAATAAACCAATACAAAAAAAAGATATTTAATTTAAATATTTTGAGGGGAGTGTGTAATGTTCAAGTATATTCTCGTATAAAACTTACCATTACCTATATTTAATTATTTTCGTTGAATTTGAAATTCGTAGTTGGAGCAAACTGTGTAAATTTTGATTTGAAGATCGGCATTATACAAAATTTCACGATACCGATAATTCTGTGAACAAAATAAATTGCTGTCCAGCGTAGATCTGTTCAGAAAAATTCGAGCTTTTTGTGCTTTTATTTTATAAAATCGTTCTGTTTTCAAAATTTGTCAATGCACCCTGTGCAAATAATATGACGAGCACATAATGAATGGTTCTATCTCACAAAAGGGGGGTAAGGGATAATTAATAAAACAACTCTCAACCTCCCCTTTACCAAATTTAATTGAATGAAGAACGATGAAATGATGGTTATTTTTTTAAAGTAAAAGTATATTGAAACTGTTCCAAAATGCACGGAAGCAGGTATTGAAATTTTGACGGTAGTTTCTTAAAACTGTTACGTTACAATTGAGTGAACGTAGGACAGCATCAATCGTTGAAATTATGATTAAATTTTAAGATAAAAGTGGAATGGCGACATGTTTCGAAACCTATACTGGCTTCATTCTCAAGCTAAACAATGGGGGAGGGGGGGCTATCGAAGGATTACAGCGAATGATGGCTCTGGCGAAAAAATTTATACAGAGATCAAAATCATGACAATTTAAATATTAACAAATGCATTACAATCTAATATCATAAAAACGTGGCCCAAAAACCATTGATTGACATTGATTTAACATTGATGTTATACCTGCTTTCTTGCATTGGAGCAATTTCAATATAATATGTACTTAAAAAAAATAACCATCATTTCATCGTTCTTCATCCCATTAAATTGGGTAATGGGAAGGTTAAGAGTTGTTTTATTAATTAATATGACGAAGTTGAACAGTGATCTTCAAATTGTATCGAACAATAATTCAAATCCAATCCAAAAATTTAGTACACTTACTGGAGACGATAGTGTAAGGACAAAATAGTGGAAAAATTTTTTGTGGCTTAGTGAAGGAATTCAGAATTTTTGCGCCAGCCACGAAAATACTGCGAAACCGAAATTTCAAGCTTGTAATAAGTGCGTCTGTTGCCTTTGTTATACCGATTACTCGAATTCTACATAGAACTTTGAAGTGAGATGTAAACTTGGGTACACGTGCGTACCATTAAAACATACTATAACTCGAACATGAATAGCTGCAGTACTAAAACGTTACAATTACCTATGGAAATGAAATAGTACTTACCACTAATACTAGGACCCATTAAGAGCACAGAGGCAGGTTGCGGAGTTGGTGCGTCTGGCTTAACCTCTAATTCTAAACTATTAGCTTTATACAATCTAAATAAAGATGCTTCACACCGCAGTCTAATGGTACCCCAACTGCCACCAACACCAGTCAATTCTAATCTGCTGGTAGCAGTTTCCATGTGCTCCTCATCTACTTTCACCGATGTAGACGTTGAACCTGGTACCTGAAACAAATACCACTATTAAGCTATAGAAAATATAAATTGAGTAAATTTTTTATTCGGCAGACAAAATGGGATCTTAACAAAAAAACAACATTACCCGAATGATAAAAAAAGACTGTAATTTCATTATATCCAAATATTCAACATTATTTAAATGGGCCAGCAATAAAACTGCTGTTTTTTCATACGTTTGTGATACACACTTTATATACACACAATTTTAAATGCAAATGATATTTAAAGCATAACTTTTTTTTCTAGGGGAAGATTTAAGCTCTAAAAAGTATAATGTACAATGAATTCTGACACACTTTTCATCACAATAAATATTTAATTCTTATACTGTAAAAAACGTCTCAAATTAATTTATTCGTCCCTCGCCGACTAAAATACCCTTATCAAAGAGAGGGTTGCATATTAAATTTGACATTTTTACCCTTATACAATTACGGAGACTTTAAACTAAATATGTTTATACACAATTTTTCTTTTATACACAGTTTAATTGGTGTAAAATAATTGGTTCAGTTTAAAATAAAATGGAGACCTCAGTTACCTAACAGAGAAAAAAATTTGATAACGTTAAGTACTGAGTCTGGCCCCAATAAAAAGTAGAAAGTGAAACGATTTCTTGTTAGAAAAATGAAAACAATTGATCAAATTTAAGCAATTTAAAGTAAGTCCTAGAGTAAATGTTCATTAATCTAATTGTCCTTAAAATAGAAAATAAACAAATTTTGGTACAGCTAACATAATAAAAGTGTGTATTCAAATTGATTTAGTGTCTTCAAACATCATTTGTTTTGTATTTATTCGGGGTGGGTATAGGTATTAAAAAAAATTTTGCCTCCACAAGCTCTCTTCGGGTGATTCTTGAATAAATGTTGTCATATGTCATTGGAAAGATTTTTTTTGAACAAACGGAAGAAAATCATCGGATGCTCCACTAACTTTCTTGTGGTGCATCAGCATAATCTATCTAACGCCTACTCTTTCTAAATATTTTAAGCGACAGTTCACAAATTTAGGAAATTGGCTGGAGTAAAGTGACAGAGAAGGTACGGCAACAATTAATTACAGCTTTAGACGTTTAAACGACCATTGTGTGGTAATGACAACCGCCAAAAAGGTAACCGATGTCCCATGGCTTTCAGTGTTGGCAAACCAACTCGAAAACATGATTTTGAAAGCTAAAATGTGTATCTTTAACACGATTTCAAGTAGAGACGGTTGTAGCGCTTTAGAACGGTGTCAATATACCTGTTTGAGTATCAATAATACCGATAATAAATGCTGCAAATATTATTGTTGATAACTTTAAATTTAAAAATGTTAAAACGTTCTTAGTTTCACAGTTGTATCAGAACCTTAAACATTTATCTCAAAATATCGAGACATGGGCGATTTCAGTTTATTCAGACAAAATATATGTACGAGGGGCATCCGAAAACTGCAAAGCAGTATCCGTTTTGGAATAAAAAAAAACTAGCATATTTTAACAAATATTAATGTTTTATTTGTAAAGAACATGCTTTAAACTACTTCTCCACATAGGCACCCCGCAAATTTAAACATTTGTCATAATGTGTGACCAGTTTTTGTATCACACCTTTGTACTCCTCCGCCGCCAGTAGTAGTAGTAGTAGTAGTAGTAGCATCACCTTCAAATTTCTTTCCTGTCAAAAAGTCCTTGAGCTTTGTAAACAGATGAAATCTGAGGGTGCCAAGTCTGGGCTGTAGCGTGTGGATGGTTGAAAGTTTCCCATTTGAAATGTTGCACAAGTTGTTCTGTTAACCGAGCCGTATGAGGCCCGGCATTGTCGTGGAGGAAAATGACGCCGCTAGACAACAAACCTCGCCGTCGATTTTGAATTACTTGCCGTAATTTTTTCAATGTCGCACAATATGCATTGGCATTCATGGTGTCTCCACGGATCCTCGCCGATCCCAGAAAATGGTTGCCATGACTTTCCGGGTAGACATGACCGTTTTGAATTTTTTCTGCTTGTTTGGTGAATGAGTATGACTTGTCTTTTACTGGTAGGTGTTGCATAACAAACCCATGTCTCGTCACGAGTGACTATGCGAGTCAAGAAAGAGTCTTCTTCACGAGAATAACGTTCCAAAAACGTCAGTGCTGCAGCCATATGGGTGGTTTTGTGTTCGTCAGTAAGCATGCGAGGGACCCACCTTGCACAAATCTTCGCATAATGAAGGTGGTCCTTAACAATTTCAAGAATCTGTTCGTGAAACATTGCGGAAATGTTCACTGATCTCATCAATTGTTACGCGCCGATCGACCTTTACGAATTCGTTAATTGAACTCAGCAGTTCGTCCGTAATGATTGACGGCCGTGCGGAACGCTCGTCATCATGGGTGTTCTCTCTGCCCAAGCTGAAATTACGACACCAACGTCGAACAGATGACTCATCCATAACAGATGACTCATCCATAACATTCTCTCCATTCTTCCTTCAGTTGACGATGAATATCGCAAGGTTTCACATTTCTTGCGTTGAGAAATCTAATCACAGCCCTAATTTCACAACTAGCGGTGTTCTCTATTTCCTTCAACATTATAAACACTCACAGAAGGAACACAGTCAGTACCAGCGAGGCGTAACTTTGCACACCCACAGCTGAAATATAACTGAACATTTTTACAGAACGTTCAATTACTACTAGGTACATAGTTTTTATCTAAATTCAGCATCAATCGAGCCCCTGCGTCTTAATAATTTGTCAAAACAGTTTTTGTTTGATGTTATCAATTTCAGATTTATCTGTAACTGAAGGTATTCTTATTCGCAATGCATTTCAATAAAAATGAAATAGTTGACATGATTTTTGTTTTGGGGGAGGCCGGGGGGAGCACATTATTTTTATTTACGAGAGGTGGTATTAGATGAGTTAAATCAACACTTTCCTAATGGATAAATTGGTTGAAGTGGTCCAAGAAAATCACCCGCTCGATCACCTGATTTAACAAAAGCCGACTTTTTAAAATGAGGTTATATTAAAAATCTAGTTTATCTAACGCCACCTACAACACAAGAATATATGAAGGAAAGAATAATGCAGGCATGCAGGTCCATTACACCAGAGATGCTTAGAAATATATTAGTCAATCATTCAATAAAAGAATAAATTTGTGTATTCGGGAAAATCGTCAACATTTTGAGCATCTTATGTACAATTTAAATTTTAAAATAGACACTTTAAAATCAACTGTTGTAAATTGACCGTTTCGGACTCATCCTACAGTAAGTTTAAATGTCGCCGTCTATATTGTTTTGGGTGGATTTAAAAAAATGTTTTATTTCAATTTACCAGTAAACGACGAAAGATAGGTATAGCAAAATTAATAGAAAAGTTGAAAAGGATGCAATTGGTCGTCTATTGGTGCATAAATATACAGGATGTTTCATTTGAAAAAACCGAAAAAAAGTCGTTGAGAAAGTTGTGAATTTAAATTTATTTTTTGATCATCCTGTACAAAATAAAAATTCAAACCTTAGCCAAAAAGGAAGTTGAGTCCTTTAGCTTTGTAAATTTGTAAATTTCAAAATTCCAGCATTAAATCTGAGACGGTGGCGAATTCTTAAAGAGAGTATGATTTTTCCATATGTGCCGAAAAAAATATCTTTTCTCCGCAACGGGTAGAAGAGTAAAAAAAATAATTTAAGTGTAATATAACAGTGACTAAAGAGGTTCTAAAAATGTAAAAAAGTTAGGTCATTTCATTTGAAAAAAAGTACCTAAGTCGTTTGTCCACTTTAGTGTTTGACCGCCCTGTATATATAAAAATAATTTTAAAATGCTTGCTTTTGACCACCTTTCAAATAAATCTGTAAGTTTTATACAATAAGAGTTATAGAACTACGACAGAGGTTTGCCCCACCCTGTATGTTCCATCACAAAACCAAACAGCTGACATTTTGTTATTGTATTGATATTATTATAATAGGTAGTAATTTTTCTAATGTCAAAATAATTTCAATATAAAAAGTTTCGTTTACCTACATTTTTGTGGCAGATTTATTTCACAAACAGTGGTTTTCTCAATAAATCTTCACAAGTTACATCTCATGGGGAAGCAAAGTACTTTTTAACTTTTAAGTATCACTGTGCAACTTTTACACTGTTTGAAGTCAACGGTCAATATCTTTAAACGTTGTTGAAGTAAGCAGGACCTCATTGTCATAAATTGCATAGCCTAAAAGAAATAAAATGGCGTATGGAATCAAACTGAACTTGGATCGCTTCCACAAAGCATTTTAATTTCTGTAGAGGTCCATAAAAAATAGTTATTTTCGCCATTAATTATGTATCACAATTAATTATCAGTTATGACATGTCATGATATTAGTTAAATTGCAATATATTTGTCTTTAGAGTATGGGAATCTGTTAAAATATATGAAAAAGTTTACATTTGTTTGAACCTATTCTGCTTGAAAAAATAAAAGCATCGAATGAAATGCACAGAAATACAAATAAACTCAAAATATGTTCTCAATCAAATAATGAAAAACCGGTAATATTTGGTCCCTATTCCAAGATTTCATTATAGATAATGTACAGAGCATGTAACAAGACAAGCTAACTACACAATTTAACAAAGCCTTTTCCCATTTGGAATTTTTATAGAAGAGCACGATTAACAGAAATATTCTCATTTGAATTCAGTTAAAAAATCAGTTTAAGCTTACTTTTCGTTAAAAAATGTGAGTTGAAACCTAAAGACTTAGTTACAATAATAAATCTGTCGTTCCAACGTCACTCTACAGAACAAATATAACAAAATTAAATATTTATATTAAATGAATACGAATACGAGTTACAAAGTTATTAAGATGATGTCAATATTCGTTTAGGACAATTAAGCACTGATTTGTAATTTAGTTAAAATCTTATTAAAGGTGCATCACTTTCAACAACTGCAGTTGCTAAAGAATAGGTTACGCAAGATGTAACATCTTGGACCAATTGAATATAATGGTATAGGAAATCCCAAAATTTCACCTCGGATTTCCCTTGGGTGAATGTTGTTTAGGTAACAAATTACTTAACCTTAAATTTCTTACTCACGTTACAAATCAGTCCCGGATAAAGATTTGAGAAATTATAAAAACCATCTACTTACTAAAGCGAACGGTGAAATATAAACTCTTGACCCATATTGATCATTTACTTTAGTACATATAGGTATTCTTATGTAATTAAATCCGTAATATAATTTGTGCGTATTTGTAAGAAATATTAATCCCTTCCAAAAGTTACGAAGTTTCGAGTATAAAATACGAAGAAAAGGCGTTGTCGATACAGTTGCGTGTACGTGGGTGTACTGATACATTCGTAGAAATGCAGTTTAAGGTTTCTTGTATACTATTTAAATTATATGAGGTGTTAATAAACGAATTATAAATTACAGATTATCTTGCTATTAGCATTCATTCTAGTGGTAGTACGCACAGAAGATCCGGGCGATGGACGCACATTTGGTTTAATAGGAGGATTACTGGGTGGAGGACATCATCATCATGGAGGATATGGAGGCTACGGTGGTCACGGGCACTATCACGGTCATTTCCATGGACATTACGGAGGACATGGTCATGGACACGGATTTGGACATTTTGGACATGGTGGTTTCGGTCACGGCGGTTTTGGACACGGCGGTTTCGGCCATGGTGGTTTTGGGCACGGATTTGGTGGATATCGACCACCCTATCATGGAGGATTTTTTGGATAACGTTACCGTTTAAATATCCCTATAAATATGTTAATATTTACTACATTACATTTTATTATACAGACATTTGACAATAAAATAATAAATAACCTCTTATTTGAATGAATTTGTATAATATTATGTAAGCAATCAAATGTATGTATAATAGTTACCAAATTCTTAACATTACAAAAGAGAAAGTCTGTGTCACAACTTTTACTATCTTCAAAACCCACACTCACATTTGTTAATGGAATTGATTCATGAACTTGTTATTTGTAAATCTTAAAAATCTTAAAATTGTCTTCAAAACGTTTTTCTTTTCTAATTACAAATGAGAGATGTATTTCAGTTACAGAAAAGTAGTGACATGTTTTATATCACAGTATACAGGATGTTTCAGGAGAAATACTAAATATTTTAGGAGGTGGTAGTATAGACGTATTGCAATACAAAATTCCATATAACGTGTGCAATTTTTATTGA